>JAWWTY010000156.1:3734356-3777124 GCA_035222235.1 Margarornis squamiger
GCCTATCTCACATTGGCCTTTTTAGCCACCAGCGTGCTTGTAGCAAGTGTGGGTAGAGCCCTTGTAAATCTTCGTTCGCAAAGCCAAGCCATGATGATGACATGTCACTAAACCGAAGCAAGCATTTTTTGTATTTACAAGGATGAACCTTGGGTACCACAACATTTTACTTGCCACATCTGTAGGATTTCCTGTTTATTCCCAAATTAACACTTGGAGGGAAGCTTTAAGAACGTTTCTCTTCTGAGAAAGATATTGTGTCCAAATATGATTATTTCCTAACTTTCAATAAGCATGGGTGATGGATGAAAGAATTTATAATGTGAAATACTGAGCACACTATTTCTAAAAAAATAATAAAGTGAACAGCAGTTTTCAAGCCATTTTTTAAGATAAAACTAATATGAAAGAACAAGTTAACGTCATCATGGGACTTACAGCAACATGGGTTTATTTCTAATTTCATATTTTTGTAAAAGATTTTAAAATGCATCATATTGGAATGGCGTACTGTTTCTAAGTTTCTCTCTTACCTTTCTCTGAATTTAGCTCTTACCTACTGCAGTGTCTTTGGCAATACTGTCAGGACTGTTGCTCTGATTGTGGATAGAGATGGCACAGATCTCTGCTGGTTCATTACACAATCCTGTTCTTGGGGGATGCAGCAATAGCTCTGTAACCCATGAGAGCTCTTGTATACTCAGTCAAAGAGAAAACAGCCTCTCCTATTGTAGGCTCACTCCTGCAAAGTTCCAAGACCCAACAACTCCTATGGGGCCAGCACCAGCTTGTATGGGATTAACTCCACTGTAGTGGTCTGTTTATAATCAGCAGGAGCTGCATAGAATCACAGAGTGGCTTGGTTGGAAGGGACTGTAAGGATCACTTGGTTTCAACCCCAGTGCCAGGGGAATGAGCACCTTCTGCTAGAACACTTCCACAGCTTCTCTGGGCATGCTGCTCCAGTGTCTCACCGCCCTCACAGGAAAGAATTTCCTCCTAATCTCTAATATAAGCCTCCCCCCTGTCAGTTTGAAGCCTTGGAATAGAGCAGTTTCTCAGTATTCCTCCCAGGCTACCTGTCATTAACATCTTTTTTCTTTTCAGAGCGTTTATCACAGTTCAAGCATATGTTTTTTTCTTTCCTTTTTTCTTCCTTTCTGATGGACACCAGGTCATTTCCCTGAAATATAAAGTTCTCTCTTCAAGTAGCTGCTGGTATTTCTGAGTATGTTAAAATATTTGGAGGTGTCAAAGAACCTCTCTGCCGTCATGTCCATGAGAGGGCGTAATGAATGCTGATCAGAATCCATGAATCCCTTACAGCAGGGTGTCCTCAAAACATTGATCTGCCTTAATGAAGAAGTCCAAGAGGCCAGAGAGTAGATGAAGAGCAGGGATGGTGGCACTGACGTGGGTAAAAGTCCTCGATCCTGCTGGCCAGGAAGACTGGCCAGACATTGCCTCTCATAAGGCACTGAGTGAAAGAGCAAATTAAGCAGCATCTTTGAAGAATTCAAAGTCCTTACACCCACTCAGGCACAATGCTTAGTAGCCCGTTCTGCTGCTGTGCATTCTAAATACAAATATCAGTATATTTTCAAAGAATAATTAGAAAGAAAAAAATAAAAGGCTTGGATAATCCGAGATAAAGCATTTTTTTTTTTTAAACTTCAGTTAGTTCTAAACATCACAGCAGCTGCTTCAATGGTAGAAGAAGAATTTTGACTTGTTTTTTCCTAGCTGCTTTGGCGTTTGAGCAAATGACTGAGCTGCTGCTGTTAGCCAAAACCTCTTTTCCCAAATGTTTAATTCTGCTTTCTGTGATTATTTTTAATCTGTGTTCTCTAAGCTGAGTTATCATATGTGAATTCTGGCCGCATATTTTTTAAAATAACTTATTTGCAACTGTCAGAGATACCTTATGAATACGTTATCAACCATCCCTAGGAGCTGTAGCTGCAAACATTTTAAAAAAAGTAATATTTATAAGTCTGTGAACATTTTCTGTTAATGTCTTTATCAAATGAATGCACTTAGGGTTAAGAAAACAGCTCCTTTCTCTTAGAAACACCACCATGTTACTTATATTTTCTTTAATGCTAACATGTCAGGGGCAGCTTTTGAACTGATTGAAATGATCTTTTAGGAAGAGTTCAATTTAAGTAAACTGTTTTTATCCTGAGAGATCTCAAGTCTCTTTGGGACCATCCCACCAAACCATTGGTCCAGAGATTTAATAATGCATCATAAATTGCCAGTGTAATGATGGAAAACACAAAGGAGAGTGGAACTGCAAATTTTGAGTTTTCCTTAGAGAGGAGCAGAATTTACTAGAATAATAAAAGGAAAAACTTCACACTGAGGGGGACTCTAGATAGTGTGGACAGCAAAATTTAAGGAGTTCGGTGCTGTCTTTCGTGGTAAGATTGTGCTATTTTGAATAATGATGACCAAAAGTGACTATAGATAAAATTCCCTGGCTCCAGAGAATCAGGGAATTTGTCAGATCACTGTAGATTCAGGTTATGAAAATCTCTTATTTTTTAAATTTTTGGTCTTTTAAGGCAAGAAATCATAACCTAAAGAGGCTAATGATTAGCATGTTATTGTAAGCATTGGCAAGGATGGAGAAGAGGATGGTATTGTAGCTAGGCAATGTTTTAATGTCTAAGGCTGAACTTCACCAGGGTGGATTTTAGGAAAGCCACTTTCCCAGGTGGGCTATTTACTATTGTAGCTGAGAAAGAGGTAGCAAAATGTTGTGATCTCTTTTCAAGAATAACCAGTTGCTTTCTTGAGTGTGATTGGTAAAAGTGTTTAACACTTGAAATAAAGACCAGGAAGGTACTTTCAACTGAATTTTTATATTTGCCCTTCTTGGGAGTGTTACATTAGTCCAGGGCTGGAAAATATGACTGTTGAAGTGTAATTTGCATGTGAATGTGTGTTTTAAAATATTTATCTATTTGTGCATTTGTTTAACCTAAGAGTTACATAGTTTTCATCACTAAGGGGAAGTTAAATAGACAGAAATCAGATTTGGAATATTGATACTCTTGTCCTGATCATAAAGTACGTATATCAATGTAAAGCATTTTTACACTGTGCTCAGAGGAAGAGGCTGCACCATTTTAATGATGCTCTAAAAATCAAAATGATAATACTTCCTGATGTTATTATATTGATAGTTATTTTACTGCCTATGGATTCCCAGGTGATGCTGCACCAGCCCTAATTTATGAAGGCATTTTTCGCTAGTTAGTTACTTAATGACATTAGGGTAATATTTCCCAGCCTTGTTGAAAGGCAATTTTTTCTTTGGCTTATCTGCACTTGTTTTGCATTATTTCCCTGCCTCTGAATGGGCAGCAGCTCCATCCTCAAGTCAGAGGGTTGCCTGTGTTTTCACTGCTGCCCTGCTTTGGAGGAGATGAATTGCCATCAAGGAAACTGGTAAACAGTTGTTGGTAAACAGTTTTAAGGCTAGCCTAAACATTTGCAGCCAATAATTAGCCTTTTCTTACTCAGGCAACTGGGGGAAGCTGAGCTGCTGCCAGCTAACAGGGAACTGCTGACTGCTGTGTCTAATGCTGTATGGCTCCCTGAGGTTTCTATTGCATAATTTGAGAAACCAGCCCTGTGCCAGGGATAAAAACCAGGTATGGGGTGTGTTAGGCATATGAGACAAAGCAGAAAGAAGACAGGCAGAGGGTAAAATGACAAAACAGAAAGGCAAATGGAGAAGTCAAGTGGGTCTGGCAGTGGAAAGGAGATAAGAGCAGGAGAGGACAGAATCAGAGAGAATTTGGAGAGCAAGTGAATATAGTGAACAAGATGCTGCTGAGTCAGTGGAGTGAAAATGGCAAGTGTTCATTTCTGCATAAGCATAAGGTGACTGAAATTTTAGGGCCTGTCTTTTGCTCCGCTGCTGTTGTGGTATGCTGTTTTGGAAACTTTGTTGATATGATTCCATCAGCTCGTTAACATATTTTAAGATTTGATATTTTTTTAAATAGTAACAGTGGTTGATTTTACATTTTTAAAAATCCAGATTATTTAGTCTAGGGTATATGCAATGCAGCTCAGGTCAATGCATAGTGTTGACTTGTATAAAAGGAGGGAAGGTGAGTTCCTTCCCTTCCCTCCCTTTAATAATTGTGAATTAGGCCTCTTAGCTTTGTGCAGAACTGTCATTTTTGGGGTTTTTTTTTCCTAGTTTTTGATTTTCTGTCTTTGCTTCCTTACAGAGTGCCCAAAAATTCTAATCTAGTTTGTTAAAATATAACCCCAACCAGAAGGGGGGGAGTAACTGGGAGATAGTTGCAAATAGACTAATTGATTCTGATACAAATAAATTAACTGTTAGTGCTCTGGAACACTTCATTGTTTGTTTCATTTTGTTTTGGTCTGAATGTTACTGTCTTTCAGTAGTTAAGCTCTGAAGCCCCAAATACCAGGTGATGATTCTACTAATGTCCAAAGGGATTGTTGTTAAATCCGTACAAACATTGGGCTGCAATTCCAGAGGCAGAGTGTTTTGTTTCAAGATTGTCCACTCATGGTTATTACAGGACTAAGAGTTTGAAAAATGAAAGGTCCATTTCACCTTTGGGTGAATGGACAAAACTCCCATTGCCATTACTAGGATTTCTGCCCTCTTCACAGCTGAGATTATTTTGGTTTGATGTGACCTATTCAAGCAGACAAATAGTAAAAAGATGCTCTAGTTGAGATTTGCTCTCTCATTGTCATCTTTTTATATTAGGGATATCCAGCAATAGGATTCTAAGTCAGGCATGAAAAGAGTTAAAGGGTTTGAACGGTTTGTAAAGTACATTTGCAGATGAGAAAACCTCTTTCACTGGCTGGGAGTTGAACACCACTTGTATTGTCTTTCCACCTCACCTTGTTTTGTTGGGTGGTACGAGCTGCTGAGACCTGCAGTGGCAAATCACTGTAAGGTGCAAAGCAGGTGGTTCCACTGAGATATTTGTCTTGTGCTTTGTTCCAATGTATTCATAGCATTGCTGAATGCACTGGCATAACTAATAAAAGATAAAACTTGTGTATTTTCCTGTAATTTCACACATACTATTTACAGCTTTACAGACTAATGGTGATAACTAAGTAGCTATAGGGTATGTAAGTACTGCAGTAAAGAGAGCTCTGTATAGAAAGTGAATCCTATTTCACTAATTGTTAAGGGAACACTTGGATGCAGTAGGTTCCCACTCATTTCCCAAGCCAGCCCACTCTGCAATACAACAGTCCTTGCTGAAAAGTCGGAGCCCGAACATCTCTGTTGTTGCAAAGCTGAGCTTATGTAAATGGAAGCTGGTGATATGTACATGATCATTATGCCGTGTCAAGTCTCATTTTAAAGACCATAAGTATACCTTTTTAAAAGAAAAACAAACTACTTCACTAGCCTAGAGAGAAACATAAATCATGTATTTTTGTCACCTCAAAAGACCACTAGAAGATGAGCTTTAATATTTCAAATGTGACAAGCAATCTATACACATGAATCACAATTTGAGTTCCATTACAGCTGAGCTGGTATATACACCACTATGTGCTTTATGGATTTTACTCAGACAATATTAAGTAAAAACCCAAAGCTTTTTGTAATGAATACCTAACCTCTTACAAGAATTTGTAGAATTGTTGCCCAGAACAACAGCTTTAGTGTTGCCCTACAAGCTTTAATAAGAAACTTCTGTTGCCAGTTTTGACCTCTCAGTATTATTCTCTGTAAAGAAAATGTGTGTATTAGTGAAAGGCTACTATTGCAAAGATAAAAGAAAATGTGAAATGTTGAAAGGGTTTATGGAAAATACGCCAAGAAAGCTTGAGAAGAGAGTTAAATAAACGAGCAAAGTTTGAAAAGATGGATCTTTTGTTACTTCTGCTTCCTTTGTTAGGCCCAGGCTTTTTCCTCCTGGACTCTAGATCTTCTGCAGCAACCCAGTGGCAGTTTTTCTCAGTTTCTCTATTTATAGTCAAGTCACCACTTGAAGTCCTTAGCCTGCTTTTGAGATATTTTCCCATGGCAATATTTTCATATAGATTGTGAATTTTCTTTTTATCTCTGGGTATTCTTATATCTTTTGTTACAGCAATCTGTGCCTTTCTTACAATGAATCAAAGTTCAAATTCCTTCACCTTTGAGACTTCTAATCCTCTTGCTTCCTCTTGGGGGAAGAAAGAGAAGTGTAGTCCAATGAATTCAGTGAGGGAGCCGGAGATGAAGGGCAGTGCATAAGGTTAATTTTCAGGTGAATTGGTTGCTGTTTTGACATTCTTGCTTTCTTTACAGACATTTTTTCATTCCTTTTCCTTTTATTCTAGAAAATTATTAGATATGCAAGAACAAAACTCCTCAAAGCTATGCTCCAAAAGCCTATTAAAAATAGTCTGCAAGTGGAACAGTGTGAACACACGTCAACACCTGAGTGTTTCCCAAGTGGCTCGAGCACTCAGTGGTGTGATAACAAGACATGTGGGAGGATTTTTTGTAGCTTTTATCTTTCATATATTGATGCTCCTGACTTTTTAAAATTCATTTCATCAAGTGGCACTGCAACTGAAACAACAGAAATGCAGGAATGAGATGGTTTAAGGTGTTTGCAGTGGTATACAAAGTATTTTGCCTCCAGGCCATCATTTCTAATTCATTCCAAGTTGGCAGCAGTCAGAAATCACTGCCAACTGACAGCTGTTTGCTGGCCAACATGAAGCAATTTAGCTAGTAGTTCCTGCTGGACAGATGCCTGTAATGTGGAAAGTGTGAGTATGGCTGGCATGTGTTTCATTTTCAGAGACTGGGAAATGTGGGTTTATCTCAACTGCAGCCACTTCAGTTTAGGAAGGTTAAACTGGAGACTGGACTTTAGGTAACCAAGAACTCAGCATGTGCCCAGTGAAACCCCCTGACCTCTGGGGCTGAATGCTGATGTTATGGTGCTAATCCCTTGTAGTGCTAAACCCACTGTGTGTCCATGAGCAGTGGGTGTTGGGGGAGAAGGGAGTCTGGAACTTGGGCCCTAGAGGTGGCTGGGCAGAGGGATGTCATAGGAGACTGCCCTGTGGGGTGACCAACTCACTGGTGTTCCACCAGCCAAGGAGGTTCTTCAACTCTGTTGTCAATTGATACCTTTCCTGAGTGTGAGCAATCAATAAGAAAAGGAGAATAATAGGGGGAAAAAATGAGTCTGATTCATCTTACTTTGTGTTGACATATGTAACTCTAGAATTAAGACTTTGAAAACTGTGAATTACTTCATGTAAAATCTGTGCTGCTAAATGAAAAATCTATCCTGCTGAGAAAAAAAATAAAATAAAGAAAATTCTTCAGTGTAATGTCTGGTTCTGTGAGGAAGGAAGGGGGAAGATTTTACAGTTTACAATATCACAGAGGTTTGAGATATTTAAACAAGCAAGCAAATGATAGGTTTGAGTCACTATTGTGAAAACAGTTTTGAATTTTAGATTTGCAGGAGAGTAGAGACTGCTTAAGCAGAGATATGTGGTCAAGTTTTTGCTGTTCCTTAGGAATTTTTTTTTCTTTTGATATGATGCAAAGCAGGCATAAAATGGGCTTAGGTGACTGGTTCAGTCTTCTGCTTCCGTGGAAGTGGCACAGAGCGCTGTCCAGTGACTTCTGCAGCAGAACTGTGTTGAACAGGGCATTATCAGAGTACTTGGGTGAATCCAGAGATGGGGAGTACCCACTGTCCTGCTGGGCAGTTGGCTCTCCTACTAAAGATTGCCCCGTCATCTCTGACCAGCACTGCAACTGATACTGTGCGGTGCAAAGTTACTATGCCTTTAAAAGTTAGGATTTTCAGTATTGCATACTTCTGACACTATTTTACGTGTTTGAAAACTGCATCAGTTTTTGTTTTTTAATTCTGTAGAAAAAACCCACATGTATGCATTATTTTCCACAGTTAAAAAAACCCCAAAAAGTGTTTTGTGAGGAACAGTGGGAAGGAGCCCATTACTGTGATACAGGAGTTTTAGCTCTATTTTAAGGAGTATTTTTTACTGAATTTCCCTTGCTCTTTAATGCTGGTGTTTAAGCAGATCGCCTTTGGAGTTGTAAGTGGAATTTATTTTCTCCCATGCCGTTTCACTAGCCTGACTGACTTTCCTTGGTGGTTGTTCCCTGCAGATATTGATGAGTGTGCTGCCAAGATGCATTACTGTCATGCCAACACCGTGTGTGTGAACCTGCCCGGATCCTATCGCTGTGACTGCGTAGTGGGGTATGTCCGTGTGGATGATTTCTCCTGCACAGGTGAGCTCTCAGGTACAGCAACAGTGCTGTTATACTCCATGTGTTGTGTGTGTTATTGAGCTTCTGACTAGTCCCCTGTTCCACACCAAATGCCACCTACCAGCTGGTCCTTTGCCAGTGTAAAATTTAGGCACAAGCCTAATGTGGTCTGAGGTACCTTTGCTTTGTATGAGCCCTTTGGGATTAACTTGGAAGGTAGGAAGAAGGCCTGTGGTGCACCCACTGAGTGCTGCTGTCAACCAAGACATGGTCCCTTTGTGCCCCACATCTGGCTCTGTGTTTGGTGTAGAGGCTGAGAACATCCCCGTGTTGTGTGGAGAAATAACACTTTACTATTTGTGCTTTGAAACTGGTCAGTGCATTGAAACATGAGCAATTATCCAGGAGGAGAAACTTTCTGGACAGAGCCGAGACTGATATGTAAAAGAAAAACTGAAAATTTAGAAAGCCCTCAAAACCAGTTATTTTTAGGCAGTTTGGAAATGGTTGTGAATGCTGAGAATTATTGTCTCAAGGACTATGACATGCTGTTTAGACAAGAGAGCAAGTGTGATAGCATTAGACAATAAATCTAGTGATTTTTTTTAAAAATATCTATCAGCAAAATTAGCTCTAAAGATTCTTAGTGGAAGGTAGGTAAGTCTCATTTCCATTTAGGGGTTTCTAAGGGACCTTCTCTGGCAGTCTAAGGAAAATGTGAGAAGCTGCTGAACTGCTCATCCCAACTCTACCTGTCTGGATACCTTTCAATCACAGTGCTCCGGGAAGGCTGATTTTGGGATTATTCTGATGGTGCACCTGTCAGACAAAGGAGGAAAATACCAGGCAGGTTTATTGAATGGCTATGAGTGAGCTCGACACAATATCATGTTTGGAATGGTGTTGGGTGAGATGTTTTCTCAAGTGGAAAGACGGCACAGGAGTGTTCAATATGGAAATGAATTTCAGCCTGAAATAACTGTTGTAATGCATGTTATCATTAGGAAAGGTCATAGGAAATGCTGACTTTCATGATGATAGCATGTCTTCAAGCTAAGATTATGTAGTTTATAAAACTGTAGGAAAGTCCTGCCCACCTCTTGAGAGAGGCTGATACTAAATAGCTGTCAGGAAGTTGATTTTTATTTTGCCCTGAGAGTCATTATTTTTGTATAATCTGTCTCTTTTGAGTTTTTCTTGGTCTTTTACAACGTCACATAACAGGTTCAGGCTTTAAAGCTTCAAACCTTCAGCTCTGTTCTAAATGTGTGCTGCGTGAGGTAGCAGCATTCACAGTGAGGGGGGGAGAGTGCTCTTGGTAATCTCCCACTTCCTTTTCCATATTTCCAAATTAGCCCTACTAATTTCCTAATGTTCCTTTCTTTCCAGCAAGGCACTATCATTAGGCGTGCAAAGGGTTTACAAAGAAGGTATTTTTGATTTACCAAAAACATGTGAAGTTGTAAAACAAGTTGCTTGACAGTAGTTGGTGAACATTCACATAAAGTGCAGGCACACAAAAAAATCCAGGTGTAAGAAAAATAATAGAGTGAGGGAGGTAACTATTTCTTGCAAGTTTATTGTCTTGCTAAAAAGACTTCATTTTTGACATCAAGGTTAAAAAGCACAGCAAGTGTGTAACATAGATCAGCAGAAACTTGGTTTATTGCCTGTATCTAGAAACAGTCTGTTATAATAAAAAACATAGATAAAATAAGTACTGCGCAACAGAAGCACTAATCCTGCTTTGTATTTTGCATTATGTTTATACAGACTTTTAGCAATAATAGCAATGATTAAAAAAAACCAATAATAAAAAATCCCAGGCAGTAAATACTCAACTAGTTCCCCCTCATACTGACACCAGATGTTTAGCAGGCACAAGTGAAATAGATTGTAGCTATTACTCATTTTTAAAAAATTTATTACTCTTTATTCAAACAAAATAAATGAGAAATTTTCTTGTTATTGAACCATGCACTTGGAGACAAATCTGAAAGCCTGGGCTGGTGTTCTGATTGCAGTTGTGTGGGGGTGTTCAGGCTCTGATGGCTTCAGGACAAGGATTAAGACGTTTCAAATGTAAGTGCTTAAGGCACGTGCACGGCATTGCATGTATTTTATGCACTGTTAACCTTAAAGCAGAGTTATTCCACAGAGCAGGAGGGTCGTGTTTTGGGAAGTCTGAGTCTAATTCATGAGGGTACAAAGTCATCATCTGCTCTTGAGCAGATTCTCTGTGTTGCTGGGCAGGCTCGTGTTTGGTGGCCTTGGTGTCTGATCCCCCAGCTCTGGCAGCTTTTAAAAGATGGAAAGCAGTTGTATGTGGAAGCTGCAAATCAGAAACAATTTTTAAGCTCAATGAAATATTTCAGTTCGATATTGAGGGGCTTATCTTTATAAAAAGAAACGGAATGGCTATTGAAATACTATGTCAATTTGAATTGAGCAAAATGAAATTCATTTGGATATTCCTGAATTTTAAATATGCTGCTTCAGATGTCTTTTCTTAAAACACTGCATCTCTCTGAAATTAGTCTAATTTTACTGTTTTGACGTTGCTGAAACCTTTTCTGCCAAAACAGTTTTTGAATAATTGTTCCCAACTGTGAAGCAGGAACTTCTGTGGTTATCAGTAAGAAACTACTGTTTTGGAAGCTGAGCTGATTGCATAGAAAACGCAGTCATAGAGACAGAGTGACTAAAACAATATTCTGGATGAAGTCTATGATTATATTAAACACTGAAATATGACTTTGAATTAAGTAGTGACTATTTTAATAAATGATGAGTGTTTGGTCTCACATAGGCAAAAGACCTGGTGTGTTGAGGTTCATCCAATGGTATTTTGTGACAGGTTACTCAGCCTAGTAATGACTTCAATGTCTGTTCACCGAGAAAGGTACATGAGTGTTTTCCTGCTTACCTACTCCTAGAGCTCTGTGCTCTGAATGTTAATTAAGTTGTTGAGTGAAAGACAGTTTTATTAAGAAAAGTTACCCTCGAATAGGAACCTGCTTTTCAGTCTATTCCTGTGGCACTGACAGGCTATTTATCTGTTCTCAAGTAAATCACAGTCCTGTCCATTCCGAAACTGGCAGCAAGATTTGCTGCTCCAGATGTTCTCATTTGCTGGAATCTACTGATTTAAGGCATTTGATTGACTCTCACAGGTTTTTACCCTGGTTGCTTGTTGTAAAATAAGTTCTCTTGGGTTGCTTTCTTCTGACATTGCAGTTTGGGACTTTGCTTCAGAACAACATTATTTTGTTTTATGTTTTTTTTGAAGCATTATAAATTACATAATGAAATATTATAATTTTATCTTTGATGGGCTGCATCTGTTCTCTGATATGATTTTCAGAATTCATAAATAGGAGTTTCAGTAGTTTGAAACTAGAATATATAGTTTCTATGTTCCACTGCCATTCAGTAAAGTATGCAAATGCTTTTTCATCTTAATAAGCTATGAGTTATCTCTAATAATTACATATACCATGCTGATATGAAGAGGAAACAATGTGGGTAGGTTTTGTCTCTTTTTGCATAATACTGACATTTTCTGTGAAGGCAATCAGAATGATCATGAAAATATTCCTGATCTTCAACACCTGTGATAACTATTTGAAAAAATATCAGTGATTTTGCAACATTTTCCTTGAGGCTGCATAGAAACTGAAAACTTCCCCAAATCCTGCAGTCAGAGAGTAAGTTGCTTCATTTTGTGTAGTCGCTACTGTGTTTGAATGCTGTATTTCATTTTGAGTTTTTGTTTGTTTGCTTGTTTTGCTTTGGCTTTTGTTTCCTATAAATATTCACTGATTATGTATTAAAACATAAAGACCTTTACAAATGAGAGTGCCAAGAGATCTTTTCTTCCTCTGTTTCCATGTATAACTCATCAAACTGAAGAAGCCCCCTTTGGACCTGAGAATGTCTCAGTCCATTTTGTCCTAGGGGCACCTTTTGAAGAAGCAGAGGAAGTTACCTGGTCACCCAATATATGGCAGTACCTCGTTCTGCCCAAATGTGGTGAGACCTACATGCAAACACCCTCTTTATGCACCAAGCTGTGCTGGCAGATATTTCCCTCTGTGTCAGTAATCCACCTCCATATTTTACTGTGGAGTTGTGCAGTTCTGCGTGTTTGATTACTGGACTGTGCTTTTAACCCCTTTTCGGTCCTCATTTGGTGTGATGATGTTCACAGAATTTCTTTAACCGTTGGCTTCTCAAAGCAATGAATCACTAAAATGTTTGTATGTTACTTGTGTAAAGCAAGCCCTTATCTGCCAGAGAAACAGGAAGTCTTCTCAAAACACATAGTTCAGTATTTTAATTCTGTTGAAAAAATGATGTTACATATTCTATTATTTAGAAGTCTTAGAATAGAAATGTTAGTCTTGAGTTTATATGGTAATTTGATTTACAGTATAAGTAGAGAAGAGGAAGTAAGAAAATCTAATGATTTTGCCTGGTTATCCCGTAAGCCCCTTCCCTTCTATCCTGTGTGGTTTCTGGAGCAACATTCAGTTTTGAATGTAATGCAGTTTTCAGAACAAGCCCTTCTGCAGCATGTTATTAGAAAAGTTGTGCCTAAAGCACAGAAAAACGTAGAGTTCTGAGAAATCTCCTTTTCAAGGGAAAAAAGTCAGAACCCCCTTCTCCTGCTCTTCTCTTCTTCCCCGCCCTCCTTTATCTTGAAAGGCAACTCAACTGCAGAAATTCCCTGCTATGGTTAGAACAAATGTTCAAATTGTTTGCTATCACTAAAATTGATGCCTTTATATTTTTGTTGCTGGAGTTTACCTGTCATGTTCAAGGTGGTGTAGTTGACCCCTTAATAATACTAATAATGCAGCAAGTTTCACAGCAGAGAAGTGGCAATCTCAAAGGGCAGGTTACTGGCCTCACATCCAGAATTGCTCTATATGTTTGTAAAAGACCTGAATAGAAGCTCTTAGGCAGCCAATTGATGATACAGTCATTCTTTGAGAGACAGTGCTCTCTGAAATCTAATCTACTGACCCTCTTCTCCACTATTTTTTTTTTAAACTAAATTAGCATTCAAGAAGGCCATATCATTATTTTTAGTGTGCCACTTGCACTCTTAAAGTACCGTGCAGGGTCTTGGATGTTCCCAGAGGTCAGTAAAGGAATGTTACTGCTGTTCTCGTGATGGCCTGAAGCTGGTGAACTGATAGACTGGGTCAGTAAGCAGTGAAGGTAGGTCTGTTGTAGAATAGTTTTCAGGTATGTTTTGGGAAAGAGGTCTCTTTAGATCTTGCTGTTTTAAACTGTATCATTAGTATCTTGCCTAGCACTATGTAATTTTTAATAGAATTATAGAATGTTTTGGGTTCTTAAGGACCTTAAAGATCATCTAGTTCCATCCCTCTTGCCATGGGTAGTGGTGATGTGTTCCACTATCCCTGGTCACTCAAAGCTCAATCCAACCTGGCCTTGAGCACTTCCAGGGATGGGGCATCACAACTGCACTGGGCAACCTGTGCCAGGGTCTCACCACCCTCACAAGGAAGAATTTCTTTCTAATTTCTAATCTAAACCTTCCCTATTTTAGGTTTTAAGCCATTGCCCCTTGTTCTGTCACTATATGCCCTAGTAAAAAGCCCCTCTCCAGCTTTCCTAGAGGCCCCCTTTAGGTACCAAAAAGTTGCTGGAAGGTTTCCCCGGAGCCTTCTCTTCTCCAGGCTGAATAATCCCAACTCTCCCAGCCTGTCTTCATAGGAGAGGTGCTGCAGCCCTCTGAGCATCCTTGTGGCCTCCTCTGAACTCTCCAACAGGTCCATGTGCTTCTTATGCTGGGGGCCCCAGAGCTGGATGCAACACTCTGTGTGGGCTCTCAGGAGGGCACAGCAGAAGTACAGAATCCCCTTCCTCAGCCTGCTGGTCACCCTGCTTTAGATGCAGCTCAGGATGTGGCTGGCTTTCTAGGCTTCCAGTGCACGTTGGTGGGTTGTGTTGAGCTTCTCTACCAACACACCCAAATCCTCCTACTGAAGGCTCCCCTCCATCCCTTCTTTTCCCAGAGTGAATGTATTTGTTCTTGGGATTGGCTTGACCCAGGTGCAGGACCTTGCACTTGGCCTTGTTGAACTTGATGTTCTCAGGTGCCCACCTCATCCCACCTCTGGCATGCTTGGTGTCATCAGCAAAACTGACAAACTTTTCAAGAAAAATTGCAAAAATATTAATTGGATTGGGTCATAGTTATGTCAGCATGTCTAGATTAGGTATCAGATGTTCAGCACAATGGTCTGACAGAGTCTGAGGCTCTCAGGCAGATCTGAACCCCCCCTGATTTTACCTGACACTGATATATATTCCCTGCTTTGGAATCCGCTCTGTCCATGACACACTCAAGACAGCCCATCATCCTTCTGTGAGCTGAATCTTGATCTGTGTGCTTGTCTTTTCACTTTACATCTTCAGGACAATGTTTGGGAGTTTCCAAATGCACTTGGAAATTGTTCTTTAGACAACCTGAACAGATGACACTTGTGCCTCTGTTAACTCAGCAGGCACAAAATATTTTTGTGCTGGTCTCTCCTTCCCTGAGATCCTTTATGTCAAGTGCTATGAGGTAGAGCAGGACTTGGATCCTGGTGTTAAGTAGGACTCTGCTGTTTGAATTGCAGTCAGTGGCACCTCCATTCCCAGAACTTTGAAGGGAAATGTCCTTTCGTTCAGAGTGCCTTGAAATGCAGAAACATTTGTTCCAAGTCCCTCAGAGGGCTGTTGGCCAAGTTCAGCAGCAGGTAATCTATGCACCAGTGGGTTCTGCCCGCGTCAGAGAGCATTTCTTTCTCTGCAGGACAAGTCAACAGAAGACTAGAAGTGTATTAAATCAATCCAGCAAAACAAAAATGGAGCAATTCCACGTCAGTTGACTGACAGTCACACAGGTTTTGACTCCAACCCCATTAACTCAGGAGAAAGCTTTCAATTGCATTCATTTTGACTTTACATAAGTCCCACAGAGAGATAACTAGTGCACTATTGCCATAGGGAAGCTCTGTTTTTAATAATACTGAAGAGGATGATTCTTTTGTATTGTCATGGAATGCTTGACTAAAATAGATAATGTAGCTTCTCAATGCATCCCCTGAAGCCTGATAAGTATTTAATTGCTCTTTTGGAAAAGGGAAGCTGAGGCACAGAGAGTTGGAGTATTTTGCCCAAATTCATGCTGAGACAGCAGCAGCATTGGAGAGTCTAGTAAAGTCAGAAAAATTAGATATGGGAAAAACACAGGCTTGTAACAACAAGAATTCAGTGAACAGTGGGGTTCATTTTTATAGATATTGACATTTTCACAAGAAACAATAGCAGTTCATTGAAGCACAGTGTGCATGGGCCCTGAGTAACCACGTGGCCCTCATGTTATAAATCTTCCCCTTCCTCTTTCCATGCAGTTTTGTAACGTCTTTTGTTACTTTGGAGTTGAATTATTCCCTAGTCCTCTAATTTTAAATGCCATATTATATTCTTTTGCTCCTCACTTCACCTTCATTTTCTGGGTTTACTGGGTTTAAGTGCAGCATTTTTTACACTCCTTCCTTTAAAAAAATGCCATTAGAAAACTGCATGTTATTTTCTCCTAAGTGCTTTCAATCAGAGGAGAAAAAAATGTACTAAAAATGTAATATTTATGGTGATTTAAATTCTTCACTGGTAAATAGTTTAATTAAACGTCTTTGTGCTTTCCTGTGCTCCAGGCACAAAAGTGTTGCTAATTTGTCCAGAGCAGTTGGTAATCCTTTCAAGTCCCTTTGACACATTGATTTTCTGTAACTTTATTAATACTAAAATTAATTAAACAGCTGACCACAAATCATGCTGATGGTTGTATTTCTTGACTTAGGCATAATTAGCATTTTCACATGATTTCTTAGCTGCAGCCTTTTGTACTGGTGTATATGCTATCACAGAAATGTACTATTTTAAATTCTTTTTCCTATGCATGTTCATGCTTGTGCATAAACGTAAGCATTAACCTTAGGCTTAAAAACTAACTTATTGATTTATTACTCCTTCAAGACCCATGAATGAAGCTGTCTGTCTAAAGAACCATCAAGGACAAGCACCTGCTGAGCATTTGCCCTGAGCTCTCTTATTGCAGGATTTCTCCTTGATACAATAGGACTAAATCCATTTTTGTGGCCCAAGAATTCTTGATTCCTAAATGCAGCAAATACTACAAACTGTGAGGTGAGGGATGGAAGGAGAAAGCCACCACACTCGTTTCTTAGTGGGAACGTGCTATCTCAAAAACATGCAGCAGCTGCAGGATCAATGTCAGTGGCTGGGAGCAAAAAGCCCTCATGTTTTAGTCATCTGCTTCCACAGTAAGTGTGAAAGCCTTAAGGAGTGTAATTTCCTTTTGGGAAAGAGTTTACTCAGTCGAGTTCTGATCTTTTTGGAGCTCCAACAGCTAGGATTTGTCATCTTCTTTGTCCAAACAAGTAAAAAATTTCCCAATCTGTATTCTGTTTCTAGAAGCCATTTGTAGCAAACTCTTTGTTCTTCAGACACTGAGCTGACCTCTCCTTCTAAATCAGGGAAGTAAGTGAAACACAGGGAAGAGCATCAGGCTCACCATTCCTCCTCAAGGCTGGATCTGTGGCCCCTGAAACATCCTTTGTCTTATCTGTTCTTAAAAAACTCCCAAACAACTTCAGTGAGGGAAAGTCCTTAATCCCCTTTTTTGTGTGTGTCCTCTGTTACTCAGCCATTTAGAAAGGTTTACTTAATGGCTCCCTTAAGTCTCCCTTGCCACAATTTAAGCTTGTCACCTCTTGTCACATTCTCAGTGAACATGGAGAATGCTTTGACGTTTCCATTTGCAGTCCCTTTTAATATTTGAAATATCTTTTCATGAATATGCTTTATTCTCCTATAAAACCCATATGCCTATTTTTAGTTTTGTGGCTGATTAAGTGGGCTTTCTTCATAATTTCACTCTTTCCTCCTCAGAAAAGTCTGGGACTTTGCTCCCAGACTTTTGGTGTCTTACAGAAGTGTTTCTTGTGTTGAGGTGTGCGATTGTTGTTGTGTGTCAAGGAGGATGCTCTAAAGAATGGTCCCAGGTAAGAGGAGGTGCAATGTGTATGAGGTTGGCAAGCCAGACAGATAGATGTGGCCTAAACCTCCTGTATTGATTCTCAGAGTCCCAGGTTGTGTTAATGTCTGTTCCTAAAAGCTGGTTAGCCAGGCCCAATGCTGACCCTGCTGGATAGAGGTTTTCTATTTTTCCTGCTGTGTCCTCTTTTTCTGTCCAAACACATTGTTCAGCTAGACAAAGAGATGTCAGAGGGATGACTAATGACCAGATACACTTTCTCTAGAGTTTGCTTTTGGTGCTTGAATAGATTCTGTGGCTTGTCTGATTTGAGTAATAATGAGAATGTTACTGCTGGAAAATGTTATGAAAAAGGCTCAAATGCTCCTCCAATATGCCTGTGTGTATCTGGAGTCTTGCACGACTAAAGACTGTGCAGAGTGTGGCACACACATGTGCATTTCTTCCAAAGAAGTCCCGTGCAGAGTAGGAGGAGCCTATTCACATTGGAGCACGGGATTGCTAAATTCCTGCCACTTGAATTTAAGGAATGGTGGAGGTGATCAGGGATGAAATCACTGGACCTCTGGAAAGACCAAGAACTTGCAATATATTTTTTGGATTTGACAAGCGTATAATTCTTGAAAGGTGCTGTGTCATGGTGGATGAAAACAATCTGCCAAGTCAGAATTGACACATCTGTGAAATGTGCAGCGTTTTGCTGCTCTGCTATTGTATCTTTGTATTTGCTGCGTGGATTTATGATTTTCAGAGTAAGGCTTTTACTTCAGAAACAAAGGAAATCTGTAAAGCTTGTTAAGCTGAACTGAAAATTTTCCATAAAGTTCATGGTGCTTATGTCTGATGGGCTTTTCTGGCAGTGAGAAATATGTATGACAAAGGCTTTACAGGTCTTGGGGTTTTTTTCCCTTTTTTTCAATCTGAATGTGCATTTTATACACAGAAGGAATATATTAACACTTCTCATTTTGTTATGATCTCATTTTTATACTTCTGCTGAATATTTCATAGTTGTGTGCATATTGATTGGGAGAAAACTAATATTTTATTAACAACTATTGATTCTTGAGTGCCTATTACTGTACACAGGTGATCAGAGAATCACCTTCTGAGCAATCTGAGGAACTGAAAAGCCCTTAGGACCCTGATCCAATGATGGGCATCTGCTATTTGTTTGAAGTGGCTGGTGTTTGGTGTGAGCCCTGTTTAGACATGCATTGTAGATCGTCCAACTCTTCCTTTGCTGGCTCTGCATCTTCCCAGATAACTTAAAAAATGCTTTTTTCAGCAGAAATGAGAACGTTAAGGGGCGGGGGCTGGGGCAGAGTGTCTGTCTCTGAAGGTGTGCAATGTGATTTGTTCTTTTGGATAATCTCATTCTGGTTTTGGAGGACCTTTATGTTCTGTCTATGAGCAAGAACATTGAGATATATTATGGGTAATATTGCAGGTGAATGCTAGTGTGTCTGATAACCTAGATAATCCTAAATTCCTAAATTTATTTCTAGATTTATAAACATAAGTGAATAACTATAAATCTGGTATAGTGTTGCCTTTCTGAAATGTTTGTGAAATAATTTTAAGGAGTGTAGAGGAGCTGACACTGGCAAACAGACTTGCTTGGTCCTTAAGAAATATAGCCTTTGGGAATAGCACAGGGATGGGGAGAAAGGGAGGTGCTTTGATCTATCACTTTGTAGTTAATATTTTCATGCTTTCTACTGTAGGCTTTTTGCCTCCCAGTATGAAACTTCCTATTTAGTTACATGATTGCATGTAATAATAGCTCAAACTGGGGATTTTTATGACTCTCACAGAAATAGCTCTTATTCTTCATTGTCAGAGAAGTGGGACAGAGCTGGGCAGATGAATGACACAGTCTTGCTAATTGTGTTCCCATTAGAATAGTCTATTGCGGTTTCTACGTGCTTAGATTTTTTTTTCTTCTTTTCAGTGTTTACAAATGAAGTTCATTTTTAGAAAATATAGTTCATGCTGCTAGACTGAGATAATCAGGTGTTTTGGGGAAGGCTTTCCTGGTATGCCAGATGATAGCAGAAGGGCTGCCAAGTGAAGGATAAGGATGTCTGCAGAGAGGGAGCTTAATGGCCTGTAAGGGAAAAATATATTTTTCCTATTTATTTATGAAGAAAAAAAGTTTCCATGCTTTCAGGATCCTCGGGATTCGGTTTAGCCTGCTTTGTGCTTCTCATAATGGAGCCTTCTATTTCACACAATTTAATGTATATAATCTTTCATAGTGCTGAACTATCTACCAGCATTTGTCCTTTTTGCTAGTTTTTGGCTTGCTTGTTTGTTGTCGGCTTTTTGCTTTCAAAATAGTACAAATGTTGAAAGTGGTATTCTGTAGAACATCCGACATAGCAAATTCTTCTTCAGACAGTAAATTAAAAATGCGCATATTTAGGCACACGTGCTCCACAAAGGGGCAAAGGAACCCTCTGATCTTTGGAGACTTGCTTTCAGATAGATTCCTTGGTATCTATCCAGTTCTGAACTGTGTCCTTTGTTATAATTAGGCCACAAATGTGGCTTTGCAGTAAAGTAAAAACATTCCAAGTGTAATCACATTCTACCACAACATAAAAACTTACCTCTTTGAGTGTGTCAGTACTGTCTGCTCAGTACAAAGCTACATAAATGCTCTGCCCTTTTACTTCACTCTGCATGCTTTTAAGAGGCCCACAAACCCTATGATGCATTATGCAAAATCATCAATTATAAGTGATTTTTAATAGAAAAGGTAAACAGTATCTTTCCTGGCTGGATGCATTTCGTAATAGAATAGGGAAGAGCAAGAAGATAGAATCCATATAATCCTGCTCTAGTGTTCATCCTTCTGTGTAGATCTCTTCCCTTCTTGCCCTGTACATCATCAGTGCTCTTCCACCTTTGGGAAAAAGAACGTGCACATGCAGAGTGCTGCAGTGGAGACACCTTGCAGCCTTTTTGTGGCCCAGTGGAGCAGGGAGCTGTGTGCTGACTGGCACCCTGTGGGAGTCCCTGTGGGAGCAGCAGGGTGCTGTGCCTGCTCCGGGATGCTTGGCTGGCACATGGGTTGTGTCAGAACTCCAGCAACAGTGCCAGGAGTTTCACATTTCTGAGATCGTGATGAAATTGCAGAGAAAAAGACATTTATGATCTGAACTGGTCTGGTGCGTGCCTTTTGAGGAACATGGCACTGTGCTGTGGGTGTCAATAAATACGATGTCTGCCTCTGTGCTGTGGCCCCATCCAGCTTGGGGTGCAGCATCAGACATGGAGATCCATCCTTTTTCTCCAGGAACAAGGGTAGTTAAATGTGAAACCACATTCAGTTCCCTATTTCTCTACCTGACATGTTAAATCACTTACTGAAATCTTTTGATTGATTCACTCCACATTTAGGAAACTAGATTTATTCCACTCCTCAGTGAAAGGTCAAAATCCAGTCGAAGTGTCTCTTCTCTTCCCAGTTCTGGGGTCTCTGACTGCTGCAAGCTCAAGTAAGATTTGTATGGCTTCTGATAATGTGGGTTCCTTTGCATTTTGTCTTGTTGCTGCTGTTAGAATTGAGCCACTGATGGGGACACTTTCAGGGATGGGGCATCCACAGCTTCACTGGGCAGTCTGTGCCAGGTCCTCATCACCCTCACAGTAAAGAATTTCTTCTTAATATGTAATCTGAACCTTTCCTTTGCCAGTTTGAAGTCATTCTCCCTTGTCCTGTCACCACATGCCCATGTCAAAAAGTCCTGCACCAACTCCTTTGTAGCCTCTCTGGGTACTGGAAGGGGCTCTAAGGTCTCCCCAGAGCCTTCTCTTCTTCAGGCTGAACTCTCTCAGCCTGTCTCTATAGGGGATGTGCTGCAGCCCTCTGAGCATCCTTTTACTCAATGCCTCTTGATAAAATAAAATGCAAATCCAGTCACTGAAGTGTATCCACCCTTTTGCCTCCAATGATGTCTGTATTTGCATGATTCATGGGCATCCACCCTGCCTGACCTTTTTATGGTAGCTAAGAATCAGCAGGAACAAGAGTATGGAGTGCGCGTTCAGTCTCCTCTTGTGTGACACCTTCCTGAGTGAATTTGAGTCATCAGCTACTGCCTTAGATGAAGGCAAGAAGGCCAACTTCCCATCCTTCCTCCTTCCCACAGCCAAACAGGGTGCAAACTTGGTCTCATAGCTGAACTCATGAAGAACAAATAATTAAAGTGCCGTAAGCTGGAAGCCCCACTGTTGTAGACAGCAGTCCTGGATACCCTCCTACCTGAGAGCTCTTCAGATAGCAGGCTGAAGTCTATGGTATTTTTTTTTGCTCCCCAGATAAAACCAATTTTTATTAGAACCTGTCATCTTGACCTGCAGTCGACCTAGCACTTGTTCTGTGTCAGCAAAGTTGGTTGTTTCAGAGAAAGCATAGGCCTCCCTACAACTATAATTTATCATAGAAGGAATCCCTTTCCTTGGTTTTGTCTAATGATAATTTTGTGCCTTGAACCATAAGAATCAATAATTTCATAATTAAATTCTAGCTAGCAAGACTATTCATGTTCATTAAGGAGCTACTATTTTGAATATTATTGGACTTAAACTCAATACTGTCTAAAGTATTTAATCATTTAGACCTGTTCTGTAAAATGACTGTTTACATCTGTGCACCCTAATTTTCTTTTGCTTTAATTTCACCAAGCAAGAGAGCCTTTTTATTAATACTGGGTAAGACAGTATTCTACGTTCTGTTACTCATTTTGCATACCTTTGTCATAGCTGCTATTAATTTTCTCATAAGTACTGAGTAATCATAATCTTTAGAATCTTTTTATTCAGTTCTAAGGAAAACAAATGGGACCTTCCAAGGGAGAAAGTTAAGTAGATACATGAATGTTATAGTGATCTTGGAAAAATAATCATTTTTATCACTTTCATGCTCTACAGAGAGGAGGATAATTGCTACTATCTGTTTAAATCCCTCAAATACTATTTGTTGGTGTAATTTCAATTGGCCACAATGCATTATTTTCAATGTCCTTACATTTTAAGGTCTAATATAAAAATGTGATTACTTTAGAGATGACAGAAGCAAAATTGTGTCTGGAAAGGCAGTCACCTTATTGTGAAATATCTAATCTAATTAGATTAGGTGAACTTGATGTGTTTTAAACCAATCTGTTAGATGCAACATGGAATCTTAGAACAATTTTGGTTTGGAAGGGGCCTTAAATATCATCTAGTTCCAACCTCACTGTCATGGGCAGGGACTCCTTCCACTACACCAGGTTTCTCAAACCCCCATCCAGCTTGGTCTTGTACACTTTCAGGGATGGGACATCCACAGCTTCTCTAGGCACCTTGTGCCAGTGTTCCGAATAACTAACCTGAATCTACTCGCAGTTAAAGGAGAATAATGGACAAAGGGTATTTAACTGGTGTCCTAAGATATTTCCATTTGAATCCTTCAGGATACCTCAAGAGTGTATTGAGGACCTTAGTGTTTTTGGGAATCAGTTCCCTTAGTTTTACAGTAAAGCACAGATTGCACACAAAATGCTTTTGCAGGGGATTTTTGCTCCTGTGAGTATCTGTGAACTTCTCTCTCTTTTTTTTTTTTTAATTTCATTTTGTGTCTGTAAGTGTTCAAGTGATAACCCTTACACTGTGTGTAACTGCAGTGGGAGGGCAGGAAATTTTAGACTTAGTGAAATATCAATTTCAGGCATTGTATAATGACATCTCCATTCTTTCTGTAGTTTCTTGACATTTGTGAATTGGTGCAAACAATGATGCTCCTGATTCTCCTCTGCTTTTTGAAAGCTATCTCATGTTTTATAATAACTGGAAAGAATATGAAAAACTTTGTAAGAATTACAGTTTTTCTCGGAGAGACACATCCTTACCTTGCTTTTTTTTTTCTTTTTTTCTTTCCATTTATCATATGATATGTATACACTTAGGTTTGGCTTTACAGAAAATACTGTTAAATAGTATGTTCTAGTTAATCTCAGTTTTCATTTCAGTTTATTCTTTCTGAGCCCTATTACTAAGTTCTTTTTTTTTTTTTTTCCAGAACTGAGTTATATTAGTTACTCATTAGTGGGGTTTTATTTTTGTTTGGTTGGTTTTTTCCCAGAGAATTTAAAGCTATTAGCATCCTATTTTATTAAGTTCCATGTCTTTGGACATGTTCCTGTATCTTTTCTTACTGGCAAGTGAACTAGTTTGTGTCTTGTTCCCCTGCTGCCTTCTCTTTCTGTGTACAGCTGACAGAAGTCTGACTTACAAGGTTTCTTCCATTATACATGTAGTTCAAGACTACTCCTTTTTTTGTTTGTTTGTTTTGTTTTTGTTAAATCATCTTTTAATCCTGTTATATTTCTGTGGCTGGCCCAATGGTTATCACACCAGCATTGATGAAGTGACCCCTTCCAGGCTACATGGAAAATGAGAAAGGCCTGTTCAAGATTTGAGGTGGTAATAATGCTGCACTTAATGACCATCTTTTGTTGTTACCATTAGTATTAGTAGTGTTATTATGGCTATTATTATTGTTATTATTGTTATTATATTGTTATTCTTAGAATTATTCTTCAACCTACATTGTGCCCTCTCAAGCAAGAAATGGTACCCAGTGAGCATCACAGAATAACGTCTTTCTTTTTGAAAGCATTTTGAAAACCTTACAACACAATGTCACATGTTATAATAATGCCAAGTAAATATTTCAAAGATAATAAGCCTAAAATATGAATCTTCCCCATGAATTGTTCAAAAAAAGAATGAAAAATAGGGTCATGAGCTAAAATTGTCATTGTTCTTTATGTTAGAAACAAAAGATGGAACTAACCATTGGTTTGCCCAGTCCAAATGTGCCACTTGCCCGTGGGGGCTGGTGAAGTCTCAGAGGAACACTGAAGTTTAGAAGATGCCATGTGCTGCTGACTCTTCACTCCAGGCTTATCTGGGGCCATCATCTGTCCATGATAAACATACTCCATTTTTAAGCATATTTTCCCTTTATTATGCCATAGTTATTTATTCACAGTTTTTGGTGAAAAAGAAAGGAGAGACCTCCTAATGCTTCTTTTCTTCCAGTGTTCCCTTACTGTCATTCCCCCAGCAAGGGATCTGCTGAGCTGTGCCTGTTTCTGAAGGCCCAGCCTAGGCACAATCCTTGTTGGAATTTTTACATGCAATTATGACTAGGAATAGGAATTATGAATTTTCATTCAGGTCTTTCATAGGGTTGACTGTGCTGCTGATTTCTTCTGTTTTGCATTGCTGCTTCCCATAACTCTTTGGAGATGCAGCAGTTTTGCTAGTGTTGGTGTGGTCACTGGTACCAAGACTTGGTGACACATCGTTCATCTTTCCCACTGTGAATACTTCTTAGGATACCAAACGTATCAATTAGAAAAGCTCTGGCTGAAAAAGATTACTTTACTCTCATTACAGGACAGTTAAAAAAAAAAATACTGTATATCTGTAATTTTTCAGCTATAAGATTATTCCTGGATGACTTTATCTTGCCTCTTGTTAAATATTTGAAATGCAAGTTTATCCTCTTAATTTTCCAAGCTGCATGTGAACCCAGTGAGGTGTGCCCCACAAGATGACTTCCTTGGGTTATAGCAGCAAGCAGTATCCCATTGAAATTCAATTTGTGGTTCCAGGCAATTGTTTTGTTAGGCTAATTTTATTCACCTGGCATTTTCCTCATGGTGTCACCTAGGATGCAGGGTCAAATTAGCATCAAAAGAAACCTTTTTTCCCCCTCCAAATTAAACTATTAATATTTAACTATTCAAATTACTATTAACTTTTAACGTATTAATTGAATGATCTCTTTCAGAGGCATTGGAGTGCTTGTGACTGTTATGCATAAGGATCCTGGTTCTGTTGCTGGAAGATGGAGATTAGATGGAGGGCTCCTAGCTGACATCCATCCCATCTGTATGCGTGGGAGCTTGTGGCAGGAGATTTCCTCTGGGGGATTTATCACAAGGCTGCAGGCCTTGTCTGTGTTCAGGTTTTCTGAGGAATAGTTAAAATCAAAAGCTTCATAGTCTTCTATGGGAAGAAGTTACTTAATTACTCTAACGCTAATTTAGTGCTGATTTCAGCACTTGTGCAGCATAGCTCAGGGATCTGGTGGAAAGGCATATTCCCCTTTTACTGTAACAGTATTTGCAGTTGTTCACAGAGATTTGTCATATGTCAAAGAAGTGACACATGAGACACCGATTGTTAATGACTGTAATTGGGTTTGAGCCCCTTAAATGGAACGTGTTAGAAAGACTGAAATGACAGTGTTTATCAAAACTATGTGCAAGCCATGCTTATATCACTTCCCTTCCTTCACCTGCCTGTGGGACAGGATTGGGCAGGAGAACCAGGAACCTTGTCTTTTCTTCTCTGTGTAGGGGTGTTCTAGGAAATAGTCAGTGAAGGCACTGAATGCCTTTGCAGGGATTAGAGATCGTATCTAGAGCAGGAATATTATTTACTGTGTAAAGCACATCTTTGTTTTTCTCTCTGGTGACCAGTGAGTGGACCCGAGGGAATGGCATGAAGCTGTGCCAGGGGAGGTTTAGGTTAGATGTTGAAAAAGGTTTTTTCACCCAGACAGTGGTCAAGCACTGGAACAGGCTCCCCAAGGGACTGGTCGCAGCACCAAACCTGTCTGAGTTCAAGAAGATTTTGGGCAATGCTTTCAGGCACATGGTGTGACTCCTGGAGATGGTCCTGTGCAGGATCAGGAGTTGGGACTTAGGTTATCCTTGCTGGTCCCTTCCCACTCAGAATATTCAGTGATTCTGTATTTAATTTGATCTTTTTATTTCTTGGAATTCTGTGAAACTGATGGCTCAGCATGTACCTCCCAACCCCTTCCTCCAAATAATTTTATGGGGATTGTCTGTCTGATGCCTAACCTGCGATGGTAAGTTTACATCTATCACTTTCCCAATGGGCTTTTATCAGGTTTGTTTCAGCCATTCCTTGTTTGTGTTTATGAGCAACCCTTTTCAAATTGTGTCTTGATGATTTTGTAGCACTTGTGCATACCAATTATCCCTGAAATGTCAGTGGTGTTCCAGCACGTCATAATGTTTGCCTGCCACCCCATTGTGATAAATGTCAGGTTTCCCTTAGATTCCAGTCTTTTGTTTCAAATGGTTCAAATATTCCAAATTTAGTCTCTTTCCTATTCCTGTCTGTTGGTTAAAAATTTCATTATATTAGGTGAGTTTTTGACTTTCATAATACTTTTTCTGACCATTTCTTTACAAAAGAGATTGCAAAAGTGTCTTAGTCACCAAGTCATATAGTCAGTTAATGAGAGGGGTGGAATTCAGATTGTACCAGATGTTCTTACCCCTGGATTGTGCTTGCTTCTCTGAGTGATGTTCTGCAGGATGATCTGTGCTCAGTTTAGCTAACAACATCATTGCTCCCTTTTCTTAACTGGAATACTCTATATGATCCTGCTTTTCTTCCCTGAAATAAATGCTGGAATTAAATTTTAAGCAGTACTTTAGCATGTGATATGCATAGCCACACATGTTTTGTGGAGGTTATTTCTTGTTGGCGTCTGAGTTCAGCATTGCTTGGTTCTCATTTCTCTCTCATTTGACTTCTGTCTCCCTCTTTCTGGGGAAACATTCTAATCCTCCTCCTGAAGTTTAGTGCTTCCTTCATGATTTGTGGTCATTTAGGTCCACTTTCTCTGTCTCTCTGGGTTCATATATGTGGATTTGTCTTGTCAGTATTAGATACTCAGGCACAGAATTTCATTGTCACTTCATCTGTAAACTGATCTTTGCAGACCTTTCTCACACCTGGTGCTGTGCTTTCTTCCTTGTTTATGTCCTGCTTTGCCAAAGGCTGCATGCAGTATGCTGGGGCCTACAGCAAGGAGATTTTTGGTAGCACTCTGTGAGTCAGGCACTGGGTAACACAGAAAAGGGAGCCCAAAAGTGACTTCGTGCTCTGGGGGCTTCTGCTCTGCACATCCATTGTATTTTTGCTGTGCTTTACATGGTGTTTGGTGATTTTGGGGACTTCATCTTACTGCCTCTCTCCCCTCAAAGTTATGTCCTAAGGTTTTTGGAGAAAGGACTCCTTTCTTGCATCATCATCAATTTTCTTGGAAAATCCTATACTTAAATCCCCTTTTAGCTGTGAAAGCCTGAGCAATGTACAGCATATAAATTTGGTTTCATCCATCTTTTGTCTCAGCAGTGGAATCTTCATATTGTGCACTGTTTTCCTGATATAGGAAGTTTTAGTTGCAGCCAAAGGAACTCAGGTTGTGATCTTGTCAGGTCTCATAAGAAAAGTACTGTCTATTGTGATCACTATTATGGTACAATATCTCCAGGGAAAAATATAGATGCCCTAGGAAATGATGATGCACTAGCTTCCATTTCTGTTTTCAAATAAAAATTGATTCTATGTATTGAGAGTATATATATAGTGCTGCATTTGCATGCTTTGACAGGTAAAGCAATTTGATCACTTCCTTCCATGTAAAAGTCCTATAGTATTTTTGTCAGGCTAAAGCACTAAACTGAAGACATAAAGAACTAGATGTACTTTTTTTTCTTTTTTCACTGTTAAATTTTTCTTTTTCAAGTCCTGAGAACCCATTTGTCCTAGTTAAACTCCTTGGGGGAAGCTAGGTTTTCAACACCCTGAGAGAATAAAACGTTTACTAATTTAGATGGCTAAATACCTGAGAGTCAGTTTTTAGACATCCATTTTGAAGAATGTCAGTCAGCACTCACTGGCTTTCTTGGGGCGGTTGCCACCAGGGAGATGTTTTTGTCAGATTCATGTATTTTCCTGCAATATGATGTGTGTTTACCCAGGGAAGCAGCTGAGTTACCATTGTGGAGCT
Source organism: Margarornis squamiger (assembly GCA_035222235.1). NCBI lineage: Eukaryota > Metazoa > Chordata > Aves > Passeriformes > Furnariidae > Margarornis > Margarornis squamiger. The sequence continues at coordinate 3,762,644 of JAWWTY010000156.1, forward strand.
ATTTAAAAGTGTGGTAGATACGATGGCACTTTGGCACATGGTTTAGTGGTGGATTTGGCAATGCTGGGTTAGTGATTGGACTCAGTGATCTTAGAGGTCTTTTGCAGCCTAAACAATTCTATGATTTCAAAATATTCTGTTTACTTTCAGTAAGAAACAAGATTCTATCTCTACTATGACAAGAGCTTAAAATGTACTGGAGTCTATCCTTTTTAGCAGCATTATCTTAATTAAAAAGTTGTGCATAAACATAAAGGAAAACTTAATGTCTCAATTATGTCTAACTTTGCAAACAGAAAATTGTGAGAAGTACACAAAGTCTTTGTGACTTTCATATCACCTGTCATACACACTCCAGCACTCTTAAAGCCTCTTCATTGCATCTCTGATAGGTGCACAGAATTAATACGTGCACTGTCCTCGTTATACTTGAACTCTGCTACAAAACCTTAACCGTGATTTTATGTGTTCTTATCCCAGCAGATTGACACATCTGTCACACATGCGAGTTCATTTAGAAACAATTCCACCTTACTGCACTGCAATAGCACTAATAGGCTTTTGTGCTAGTTTGAAATGGGGTATGTATTGCTTTATGCAATTAGGTTTTGTATGGAAGTTAAAGCATCCTGGAGGGCTGGAAACCAAAACTCTTTAAAACTTTTATAAGTTCATGAAGTTGTGATGAAATGTTGGCTAAAAATTTCATCCAAAGGTCTATTTCATTTTGAGACTTCTGCAAAATAAAACTTGCAGGTATTGTTGAACTGAAACCGCCTGAAAGATGAGCTGATATCAACTTGATAGAAGTATGCAGCTTTCTCAGTTTTATGGATAAAAAACAACCTGTCCTGTTATATTGCTATATAAATAAACTGGTACATATTGCTTTAGGGTTTCTTTTCTGACCCAATGCAGGTGCTTGGACCATATTCAGTTTTTTACAACAAAGCAGCAAAATAAAACTGTACCTGAAGATTTAATGGTAACAAGTATCTCTCGTGAAAACTGTAAATTAGTCAGTGGCAATTGCTAGATGAGGCCTCAGTTATTTCAGGTTGTGTCCTTATATGTGGTTTCTTTATCTTCCTAAGTGAATGTCCTATGATTTACAGAAGCTCAGAACTTCATAGAAATGGTGGTATTGTTCTTTTGTGTATGAATATTAATGCCACTGCTGCAGTCTGGACGGAATTGCATAACTGCTTTCTTTCAGTGAGATACCTCACATGTAGTTCAAGGCTTTGCTCTCTGTCTGAAATTATCTGCTTTGTAACTATGTCAAGAAAAACAATAGCTACTTAGAGAAATATGGAATAACTAATGGTTTACAAATGTACAAATCAATGTACACAATCAAGGTGCCTCATAAAAGTCCAGTGCCTTGATGATTAACTGGTTTGTGGAAAAGTTAGGGATTTGATTAGAAGTTAAATGTCCTGTAGTAATAATCAAGATGACCATATTGCTTAGCATGTTCCAGTTAAAAAAGATTGGTATGTGTTATAATTCAGGCCTGATGGCATGTGTGAAGGACTGTGTGTGAGAGAGCTCAGAAGAGAATGAGATCTCAGCATATGGACCTGTGCTGTGACTCAGTGTTGCGCCTCAAGGCCCTACTGTATCATTTATGAAATCTCGAATTTCTTCTGGACTCCTTCAGTCAATAAATAAGTGAATAAGAGACTGGCGTGCAGACCAGGTTACTGCATACCTCTAGAAATACAGTGCATAAACTGCTTATTCTGGTTTATAAATCCAATCAGGAGACACTTTTAAGATGTTTTGATTCTTGCAACACCACATTCCCCATGTGTACAATATTACATTTCTGTTGATTTTGTGAACCATTTCTGGTTCCTCTGAGGCTTTGTCTTAATAATTGATATCCCTTAGTCTTAAAAATGGGTTTACATTGGGCTGTTTCATTAGCAATATGCTGTATGCTTCCTTCACTCCATGCAAAAATCTGAGAGATTAGAATGAATCTCTCTATTCTGAGCTATGGTATCAGAAATGAAGCTCCTATGCACTCTACTCCCATTAAATTTGGGAATTGTTCAGAGTCTGTAAGGCAGTCAATGTGCAATCCTTACTAGGTTTTAGTTCTGAAAGATCATCTGGTCTTCATGGGGTTGAGCCTCACTCCTGAAGGCTGAGAGTGGTGTGGATGTGCCAGCTCTTTGCTCAGTGAGAAACTCTGCTTGTAAAAGGGTTCGTTCCTTTGATGGTGCGAATTTGCCAGCATAAAGAATAACACAAGAGCTCTTTTGGGAATGAAATGTGGTTTCTTCCTTATGGAATCTTTTGTTTGCGTCTCTAAATATGCAATAAGCAGATCTACAAACTCTTGTAATGAATTTCTTGTATAGATCCCATCTAAACTGAGTATAATTCCATTCTCTACAATTGGGCTCAAAGTTTGCTGGCAAGTTTTAGAATTAAAGATACACATTGCTAATGACATGAATAGCCTGGCTTTCAAAAGCAAGTCCACAAAACTGCATCAAAGTGTCAACTTGAAATTAGGAGAATGTCAGGTAGATTGCCATTTTATTATTAGCCTCTGCAAAGGATGTGTTTTGAAATTCCTGTGTATGTCAATATTGCTAATATTTCACTAGTATATAGGACATGAAAATTCAATGTAAAAATCCACCCTTTATAGAGTGACTCTTCACATTTATAATCTAGTAGCTGGTTTTGATGATTTTAATATTCTTTACTAATTTGACATGCCTACTCAATTTAAACACACTTTAAAAGACTGGGGAAAGAATATTTAAATGTAAAGAAAAAACAACAGTGTACACTTCCAGTGATTCTTGAATTTTCAGACATTTGACCTACTTTTTTCAATGCTGTTATTCTTTAATCTTGGGGAGCTTCTTATCAGGGTGAAATGTGTCTAAACCTAAACCACAGTTTTTCAAGATTTCACTTCAGATTTTCCATTTCTTACTTTGATTTCTTGTTTTGTGTTCAGAAAATAATAAAACCAAATGTATATATTCCCACTTGCTTAGACACATTATATAGGCATTTAAGGTATATGTGCAAATGTGTTACAGTGTACTAGCAAGAGATCCATTTCTTTTTTTCTTCTTCTCTAGCAGAAAACAAATGCAAGGCTCCTCTCAGCAAGGCTACCTATTATTCATCTTGATTTAGTAAAAAATAAACATTTTATTGTAACAATTTAGAGTTTTTTGTCACTGCTTGGTGAACTCATCTCACGGAAATTCAAATGGGTACTATTGGTAGGGTTTTTTTTATAAAGTAGTGAGGGAGAATGGCAGATCAGAGTATAAAATACCTTTCCCTGGGGTGGGGAAAAAAGTCTAGCTACACATACAAATTCTCTAAATTAGCCATTACCATTTGGTGAGATACTGAAAATGTCAGCTCACTGCTCAGCCGTGGTCAAAGACGAACAGAATAGTGAGATCCTTTGGGAAAGGCATTGAGAACAAGATGATAAATATTATTATCCTATTGTATAAATTCATGATGTTCTGGTCTCTTGAATGCTGTGTGTGCTTCTGCTCTGCCCATCTCAGAAACTGAGGATGACATGGAGAACTTCAAGAAGGGATGTGGTAGAGCAGAACTCCTTCAGGCTGTGGAAGGTTTTATTCTGAGAGGCAACTGCATGCACATTTGGAAGTTCATATTCAAATTAAATTCCACAATTTCTTCCTAATTACCCAAGAGTTGCATGTGTCTACTCTTTTAGAATGTAGTCTAAATAATTTCATGTTTAACACCAGAAGCTGTTCATTGTGTCATAAATTACAATATCATTTTAGATTCTTATTAAAAGAATGGTAAATGTGGTATTTCTGCCAGTATTTGTATGTTTAAGTGTTCATAAGGATAAAGTTGCAGCAGGGAACAGTGGGGCTTTTCCGTTCTGCACCCTGTTCCTTCTGGAATTGGATATGGTGAGCTTGGAACCTGAAGTCTGGAATGGATGTAGATAAACTTAACTTTGTTTCTTTGATTCTCATGAGTAAATGAAAATACAGATTTTATTGTATTTTTACCCAGGGTTGTCTGATCAGGCAGGTGGTTTTCTCAGGGCGAGGCTCATCCCTTGCACTCTGGGTGTGCTGACCCCTGTGATTTCCCCAAATGCGGGAAACTCGAGTGCATAATTTGTGGTAGCAGGGGACTGTGCTCATGTTCTGCCTTCCTTAAAGATCAGCAAGTACCAACAGCCCCTACAGTAGTGCACAGGAGACAGTACTGAACAAGCCATGATGCTGTGATCCCTATCCATAAACTGATTTGGAAGCTGGAGAGTCAAGGGGTGGTCAGCAGGACCCACTCACCCTTCAACAGCCCCATCTGGCCTGTAGGTAAATCTGATGGAGAATGGAGATTAACTGTGGACTGTCGTGGCTTGAATGAGGTTACTTCACCACTGAGTCCAGCTGTGCCAGATATATTGGTGCTCCAATATGAGCTGAAGTCCAGCTATTATCCACTCTAGCTATTGTCATGCACTAGCTTACCATCTGCAATGTAATTCCTTGTTTGATGTGTGCATCTTGTTTCTGATTGCCCTGGTTTTCTGTGGGAGATTCTTCATGTGTGTTCAGAGTGAAGCTTCCTTTTATTCAGACTATTTAGAATCTATCTCTTTTGTTTCATCACAACATTTTATGAGCTGAAATCCTGATTCCAATAAGTCCACAATTCTGCCTAAATTCAATTTTTTTAATCTCACATATTTAAAGCCTTAGTTATTGCATAGATACCTGAATCCCAACAACATGCAACAGAGGGTTGCTGCTTTTTCAAAGTATTTGGAAAGACGGCTTTTTCCTTTCTGAATTTTCAAAGATTGTTGCTAAATGGTTGCCAGATAGCTAATTAATTTTGCATTAAGGCATGTATTTTATACAAATAGCATCTGTATTAATAAAAAATGGTAGCATCTGATGGCCTTGCTTTTCTATGAGTTTTCTCTCTATTCTGGGTCTCTTGGTGCATAGAAATGTTGGCTGCATTGGTGGTTCTGTACCCCAGGAGCTGACTGTTATCTCAGCAATTCAAAGAGCAACTTAGATTTCTTTTCAATGTTGTAAAAATAAGAATAAATGGAGAGAGTCAGAATCTTTGCACAATGTATTCCAAAGATGAATGTTTTATTATTAAAGTATGAAGGCTTTGAAGAACTAATGGAAGAGACTCCTTACAATAAGAAAATGGTTTCCATCTTGTAAGCAAGATTAAATTGGGGCTTTTTCTTGTAGTGAGAAGTGAGAATAGGTATGGTGAAAGACCCTTCAATGGGGTGTCTTCTGTAATTCCATCCCAGGGTCTGACTTTTTTTTTAAGAGTGTCTTTATTTAAAGAAAATAAAGATAAAAATATCAGCACTCTTGCTTGAAAATAGATCCTGTGTTACATGTACCTTTTAGAAATTGTATGTTTGAAATACATTATGTGCTTTTGAATTGTGCAAGAGAAAACTATCCTGATGTTATGACTCGACCAAAAGGTTCTTAGCTTTACTATGTAGTGTTTGCTATATATTTTAAACCTATGGTTCTAATTTTCTATTATTTTTTTTTAGACAAAGCATGCAACAATCCAAATTCTAGAATTTTCCAATCATGTTCAGAAAAGAAAGGGAAAAAAAAAAAAAAAAAGAGAGAGAAAGCTAAAGCTGAGTAGATCCTGCCTTTAGAGCCCATACAAATCCAGTAAGTCTAATGTTGTTCTCTTCCAATGTGGGAAAGCAGAAGCATCCTAGAAATTCTGTGGTACTTCTGGAAAATGCATTTAAAAAATATGCACACAAAAAAAAAGCAAAAGCCATCTTCCTCTTGTATAATGCATAAAAAATTATTCTATTGAAAAGAACTCCTTAGTAAAAATGTGGGTATTTATAATACCCAAAGCTTCCAGAATTTAGAACTGTGCCATTTTTTGACTGACACTTCTTCTGATGCTGATTGTCAGAGCTGCCTTGAACCTTTCACAAACACTGCATTAGAAGGGAGCAACTTTGTATTTACCAGTAATTGTTTATAAATATATATTTAGATATTTGTGCAGTTGTTTTTATAAATACATGACAAATAATTTTTTTACTTTGCATGTGTTCTGAATTATTTTTATATGGTTGTTTTCACTTAGAAGCAGTTTTGCAGTATGGTGTGGGTGGCTTTATGCAGAATACATTACCTCAGGCAGACCAAATCTTTGTCTGGTGCCTTTCCTTCTGCCCCTAGTGCTTTTCCTCCTGTGTTCTTCCAGTTCAGTTTAGCCCAAAATAGAAGGTATGTTTAAGTACCACAAAAGAGAAGCATTTATGTGATTCCTCAGTGAGGTTAGGGTGGAAAAATAGGGATATGAAGGATTTGGCAGAAATATGGTTACATGAAGGCTGCTAACTTTTTTTATCCTTTTTTGAATATTCGAATTTCTACTTCACAGTGATCAGCCATCAGCAGCTGGAATGTTTAGTCATTTGAGGTGTGCAGGAGCTGCTACAACCTGGTATGCATTAACTTCTTTATCCTTAAATAGATACTTGTGTTTTGAAGACAGCTAAACGTTTAGTTAAAATTTAAACAAGTGGTTTCACAACTGAAATACCTCGTGGTTGAATATTCTGCTGTTGTTGAAGGTGCAGCTAAGACAGCAATTAGCAGAGCCTTGACCTTCTTTTATAGCAAGCCTTCTGGCAGCAGGCACAGAGTTTGCTTGTGTTGCTGGTCTCCTACTGCCTCAGGTATTATTCCTTTGTTGTTTTTACATATGTACACAGTAGATGTTGGCTGCAGATGTTGGTGTGCTGTGCTGGTTGCTTGGTTGCAGTCCATCTGCCTTCAAGCACATGCAGGGGGGGATGCAGTGTGGTCACAGCTGTCTTGGCAGCCTGGCTTATTTCAATAGTTTACTATTCATTCCATGTTCCTGTGACTTCAACAGTGTGCTGATTTAAAGATAAACTGTTGGGAGGAATGAACCCAAATCAAGAGAGGTTACAAGTCAAAGTTACAATTTACTAAAAAGATTACAATAAATACAATGATACAGAAAAAAGCTGTTTTTAACCCACAAAACCAGATAAATAACCCAGCAACCTGGAACAGGAACAGAATGATGTTTGTTAGCCCCTCTGCTGAGCACCATATGGTCCCACTGGGTACAAAATAAAAGGAAAGGAAACCTTTTGGTGAGGATGATGGTCGTAGTCTGGTCGAGAGTGGCAGTCCTATTGAGGTTCTGGTCCTCCTCTTGATCCAATGAGTGGTAGCAGAAGTCCCAAAACCCCAAGATTATCTATGCTTAGGTTCAGGTGGGAATGCCCAGTACCTCCTCCAGGGTACAGAGTTTCACAATGGGTGATTTAACTCCATGAATTTTGGGATATTTTTGGAGTTTTTGATGGTCTAGGTCGTTGCAACTGCCTGTTGTGCCAGTCCCTAACATCACATCCCTAACAGAGATGATCCCTCAGGCTGGGTGTGAAGGTGCTGATGCCTCCCCAGAGGGGTTTATCACAGCTGAGTCATTGGTGTGAAGACAGAAACATTCCCCTGTCCCACAGGGTTCTTTGACACCCAGCTTGTATTCTGAGATATCATATGTGCCCTGGGCAGCTGCTGCAAATTATCCATTATTAACAGTCCATCGGGAATTACACAGAGGGTGTAGAATACACAGTTTTGGTTACACCCACACAGTGATAAACTGGTCCCAGCTGCTGTAGCTAGGACAAACAGAAAATGGTTTGTGTTTTCCCATTTCCCAGTACTGTAACTAGTTTCTTCTCAAGGATTTCAGGAAAAAGGAGATAGTGTGTTTTTCCTGATATCAGTGTGCTTCTAGACCAGTCTGTGTTTTGGTATAACGTGGTTTTCTGCAATTTGTAGGATCCATTGGTGCTTCTTATAATAGGATGTGCAACTAACCATCTTGAAACTATTTTCTTGTGAATTAACTTTGATTTTATGTGATTGTTATCTCTCTATGTCCATCTAGTATTGAAATGAATTCTGTCACCATGAAGATAAACCTACTTTTATTAGGTTGCAGACATAACTAGAATACTTGTCTTCCACAACTATGCACCTCCATATAAACATTAAACCTGTAGTGCTTTCATGTGGACTTCTCAGTTGATGTACAGAATCCAACAACACAGGTGATGGAGTCATGTTTCTGTAAAAGTCAGACTCATTTCTTAAAAGTGCTTCTGGAGGCAGATGGCCATTCTCAGGTGAAGTCTAATGAAAGAATGCACTTCATAGCTGTTTCTTCACAGGATGGCCTGACTTAGGTGTGAACTCAGAAAATTCTCTTTACTGTTTTGGAAAACTTCATGAAAGCTTTTGGAAATTCTAGACAGGTTTTATCCAGAAGGAAAATGTTAAGTGTAAATGTGTAGTTTGCTGGCCTCAGCTGTATCTTGGCGGGTACAAAACAGGCCAGGGAAGCTGAAGCTTCAGAGATGATGTCCCTCATCCCTGCTTGCAAGAACAATACCTGAAGTAGAAAGAAAATGAGCAGTTGTCATTTGATTCTTGCTTCTTTTTGCAATAGAAAATTGATATCCTTAAATTTTCTGTAAAATCTTTAGTATTTGAGGATTTCAGAAAAATGACAAATAGTAAAGAAAAAAATAGAATCTTGTAATATCCTAATTTTTTTAGAGGGGAAAGAAGAGGCACAATAAACTGACTGTGACCTCGTGGCTTTACCACAAAGCACAGAATAGATGCAACAACAATCAGGAATCCTCAGTCACAGAAATACCAGTGCCGATGATAATTTACAGTGATTTCATAAAAAATTACTTTCCTGTAAGCAAAGAATGGTGCTGCTGTTGTAACTGTTCATCTAAAATGGTACCTGATCTTGAAATAAATATTAATAATCCAGGGGACTAAGAGTTGGGTCAAGGAATTACATCCTACAATGCTGTGCCTCTCACTAAACCTGCCAGTTCTTTTTGTCTTTGATCATGAGCTCATTCTGTGTATATTATGTAGCAAATAGAAGTCAGAGAGATGGATGACTTCAATCAAAGTTAATCATAACAGTTAATTCCTGAGCATGGCAGCTGATTTGTTTATATGTACATATATATATGCGTGTATAAAAAAAAATTAGAAGTTACTTTTTGTATTTTAGAGTCCCTTTCTTGTGTTTCTCATTTTCAGCTACAAGGGAAACTGTCAAAATAAGATATGACTTTGGGCTTTTTGTCTCAGCTCTCCTCTCTTTGGTGCTTTGGAATGCTGCTATGCAATGTCCTTCTCTGCCAATTTTATTTGCTGTCTAGTCAGTATTTGCCACACATTAAAGCAAAAGCACGTTCTTTCTGATGTGCTTGAATGGGAATTTTTGGAAAGCAGCGTGTGTAAGAAAGCAATGTTCTTTGCAAATGAGTCACAATCTCCTTTGAATTTAAGCAAAACCTGAGCCTGCTTCCAGTGTGAACACCCAAGTTTTCCAAAGGATGATCTCCTGTGAGGGCACAGGAAACCCCCAAAAAACTTGCTACTTGCAGAATCTTAAGGATTTTTCATCTGGATGAAAAGATTTTTGTACCTTGACAGAAAATCAATGCTTTCTCATTCTTATTAGGCCTGTAGCAACATCAACTATAGACATCCCTGCACCAGGGAAAACTTCATTTAAAGTTCCCATCATTGTAGCCATATTGCTCCTAAGAAATCTTGGGATTTCTCATGCAGATGAGTTTTCATTAGTCCTCCTTGTGCTAAGAGCATCAGGATGTCTCATGCAGGGCAGTTTCCCATGGTCAGATTTATTGCTAGCTCTTTAAATTATATCAGCTTTGAAAAAACTGACCTCTGTTTAAAGTATGACTGTAGGAAAGCAGCTTTATCAGTGCTAAATCTTCTAATATTTCCAGCCTCTGCAGGAATGGTAAATACAGTGATTTACATTGTCAGAGTCGTAGAACAACACAGCAGACTATCATCTCTTGTGTATTCTGGCAAAACACATTTGTTACCACTGGGAAATCTTTTGTTTATACTTGAAGTGCTGAGAAGGTAATAGACTAATTTTGGCAATTGTTTGAGCAGGAGTGTTCTTGTGTACACACATGAGCCTATCACAAAGGCATTCTCATTATAGTCTGAACACTAACATATGAAAGCTAATGACAATTAAAAGTAGGAAGAGGAGAGAGAGATTATGGAGAGGGTGTCTCTTAAAAGAAAGCATAATTCAGCTTCAGCTGCCTTCAAAGCGCTTCCTTGAAGGGTAGTTTGATACTTTTTGTGTCTGACCCAGTAGTCTGAGCACCGTGAGACTGAAGCAGCAAAGAATCAGACTGTGGTAGAGTTTGTTAAAAGATGAAGGGGAGAACAGGCAGCTCTTGAAGAACCCTAGCATTCCCAATATGTCAGGCCTCTGAAAATTGGCAAGAAGCTGAAGTGAATTACTAAGCAGAGCTAGGGACCAACACGAACTAACAAGTATAAATGCAAGCCTGAATTTATCAGCTGAAGCCAGACACATGTGAGAGTGTGTGTGAATTTCTTGCTAAAAGCAGGGAGTGAGCGGGTGATATATTGCTTTGATGCTTTTTAAGAGAAAATAGTCGCAATCCATATCATTTTGCTGTCAAATGTATTTGAAAAATAGAAAACATGCTGGATATATGTTCTGCAAATAGTTATCAACAGTGTTCCAGAAGTATTTGGTTTAGTGGGTTCCTTAGAATTCACCACTCAAATCTTACGTGTCTTGAGTTATCTTGAAACTGGCTGTCGTTCTGTGCTGTGGGGGAGTGCGAGCCTTGCTGGGGTGAACTGTGGCTTGTCAAAGCCTGAGATGCTGCTGCTCTCAGTGGAGAGACTCTTCCACAGGGCTTAGTTCAGTCTGCAAAAATGAAGATTTTGCTCGTGTTTTGGAGGCACTGCTCTCTGTGATCTGTAGAAGACTAAATTTACTCCATAGTTCTTTGAACACCATTATGCACTGGTACACTTTAGCAAATCCTAGTTCCAGGGAGGGAATGCAGCTTAGGGATATCAACCTGATGATTGCAGTTGCATAAGGGAAGACTACCAAGAAGGGTTCCAGATTCTCATTGCTGTCCATTGTATGGTTTTGAGAAAATTCATTGCATCCTTTTGATTCCACTGAACAAAAATTGGCAAACCACCTGAGGAAAAGTGTCAAACATTCAGGTTTCCTTTTTGTAATCCTACTGTGTGAAGGAAGCTCCTCATAATTGCAGGAAGAAGCGAGAAACTCCAGGGTCAGATAGCTCATCACCTCTAACTGATGCTTTAGGAGAACAAAAAGGAGCAGGAGAGTAAAGTGCAGAGCTGTGGCAAATTTGTCTCGGGGCAGCAGTTAGAGTTGCAGGATGAAAGCAAAATGTGGCCCATTTGTGTGGGAGCCTCTTTGAGACTTGAGGGTATGACTGGTGCTCCGAAAATGTAGAATGTTACTGTGTGCTATTAGAGAAGGAGTCAGCTCCGCACGCATTAGAGCAAGCAGTTGTAAGAGCTGAACTGTGGAGTTAAAGGGAGGGCTGGTAGGGCCCCTTTTGTGTTCACTTATCTTGTATTTATGATTACTACTGTTGGTGAACGACAGTGATGTAAAAGTTAGTCTTCACAGCAGATATTTTTCTCTGATAATCCTCTTTGTAGCTTTTTGTCATAGCCATACTTTGCTTCCTCACAGATGCTTTTTTTTTCTTTCTTTCTGTTTTTAAGCCTAAATAATCTACTGTTGCCATGCACATGTTACTGAGTTTCAGAATTGGAGCAAGCCCATAGCTGACTCCCACACCAAGCCTCCAGTCTTCAGCCATTGCAGCAACTTGGTTATTCCATTTGGCTTTCATATGCCACATCCTCTCACTGAAAAGCTCACTGCATCTCATAAATTGTTTTATTGTCTTTTTTTCCCCCCACACAGAGCATGATGAGTGTGGCAGTGGCCAGCACAACTGTGATGAGAATGCAATCTGCACCAACACTATCAGGGGACATAGCTGCACCTGCAAACCTGGATACGTGGGGAACGGGACCATCTGCCGAGGTAAGTCTGTTCTTTGAGAGACACCATAAAAGCGTCAGACTTTATTAATATTTTCTGACAGTCACCTACATTCTGGTAACTTATGATGGCTGGATTCTGCAATGATTTGCTTTAAGGCTTATCATCTGGCAAATGGAGTACACATGGAGCTGATGGAAATTGATTTGTGCATAACTTCTTAGCAAGAAGGAAATATTTTTGGGATGCTAGAAGAAAAGAACTTTTCATTTACTGTACTGAATACTGTCATTTCAGCTTTTCAATCATGTTCATGTTTTTTAAACTGTGGACGTGCTGGCTATGTGCTGTCACCTTTGGCTTTTATATTTTATGTTTTGCATTTCAAATTAGGATAATTGTCATTTATGCTAACATCATGTGGTTGTTATTTGACTACTTGCCTCAGAATTGTGATTTTTTTTTTTTTTTCATAAAAATTTTTAGATGTGTATTTTTCAGATTTCTCAGTTATGTAAACAAGAAATATTGATAGCCAGCCATGATTTCTGTGAAGTGGTAGGTCATTTATTTAGGGTGTTTTTTATGGTTTTCTTTCAGTAGAGAAAGAAAAGCAAATATCTCATAGAAGGATCAAGGAGGGAATATATTAAGGAGTTGGATTAGGGAGGGCTGTGTCCTGAAGTACTATAGAGTTGTAACTCATGCATTTAAGAATCATACTTGTGTCATAAAAACCTATATTTTGTCTTGTCTGGGGTTCCATACTTTCTGACTTTCTAAACAGAATTACAGTAATAGCAAGCTACTTTTGGGTTTGTTTGCTTTTTTTCTTTTTTTTTTTTTTAAATGACAGCTATTGAAACTGAGGAATGTGCTGGATAAAATATTTTGTACAGTTTGGGGCAAGAGAGGCTGGATATTAATTTTCCAGACTGTTGTACACTGGCCAAGCAATTCCTTAAAGGAAGATTGATGTCATTCCTCTTTCAGGCTAAAGTCCTTCACCAAGATCAGCCTGTCAGCTGCTGAATTAGCATATGCCATCAGTCTGGGGTTTGGTAGGACTTTCTTTGGGTACTCTCCACTCACGCAAAAACATCCCTGTATTTAAAATAATTTGTAAGGATTTAAGACAGAACAGAAAACGGTTCTGAAAGTGTTGGGCAACTTAAATCTCAGTCTGTCTATACTGAAGGTGATACAAGGGAGAAACTCAATGCAGTCTGTTTTCATTCTTTGACGACAGTAAATGTCAATTGCAGCACAGACAATTTTAGTTTCAGGGAAGTCTGAGTAGTGAACAGCCTGATGGATATTTTCTTTTTATTATTATTGTAATATTAATAATATTAATTATATTCCTTTGTAACAGTGGTATTTAGCTTACTTAATAATATCTGTGTTTTCACACGGATTTTCTTCATTTGCATACCTGGATATTTGGTTTAGTGTGCCAAAAACTCAAAGTGAAACTCCTACTGTATGTTTATTAACCTAGCAATGTAGAAATGAAATTTCACTGGAGAAATGCAATGATGTTTTTAACTCTCAAAGTTCTATTGAAATCTGATTTTCTACAATATATATATTTATATATATAAAAATATCACGTATGTGTATTTTTAGTATACCTTGAGTTGCACATGCAAGTATTGTTGCCTTTTTGAGATAGATGTACATGGAAATACAGGAAACTGTGTTCTTATTTTCTGACTGGGAAGCATAAAATGGGAGGAAAACTGGAGACTATAGAAAGGTGTTTACAGTCTAATAATTATTAAAATCGCTAGTGATAAGAATAATCCAGCACTGCACGGAATAGTCATTCCTGCAAACCAGGTAGTATTAGAATTGTCTGCATTTTAGGAAATTATAAAACACAGAGTGCAAAGTACTGATTTGAATTTCTCAGCCTGTGTTTCTGTGGTGACTTGAGGTTTTCACAAGTTTGGATGCTAATTGAAGAAATGTTCCCATTTTGCCCATGGTAGTACCAGAAACATCAATTTTGGATCTTTTTTTTTTTTAGCCAAGTCTAACCTGTCACTTCAGTTTCCTTGGGGTTGGCATAAGGAAAGACGTGTGAACATGTCAGGACAGCTGTAAACTGCTTATATTGGCTTCTAGTATTCTAGGGCTTTATTTTCAGGCAATATAGATTGGAAAAAACAGTGATATAAGTCATGATGATTTGTTTCCCGTAGTACTATCTGAAGATAAGATAAATGTTCCTAGTCTCCTTGAGACATCTCCAAGTGCTTTATAAATGTTTGCATGTTATAGATGTGTGCACACAAAACAGTTGTTCCAACTACTACTGGAATAATCAACTCAGTAGATCAATAGTAAAATCCTTGCAAGAATACTTTTGAACAGATTAGTACCCGCTATCGCAGAAGAACTTCTGCCTGAAAGCCAGTGTGGCTTCAGAGCCAACAGGAGTACCACAGACATGGTATTTGT
>JAWWTY010000156.1:3777903-3798916 GCA_035222235.1 Margarornis squamiger
CCACAGACATGGTATTTGTTCTCAGACAAGTGCAAGAGAAGTGTAGGGAACAGAACAAAGGACTCTATGTAACTTTCCTTGACCTCACCAAAGCTTTTGACACTGTGAGCAGAAAACGATTGTGGCAGATCTTGGAATGATTAGGATGATCCCCCAAGTTCCTCAAAATGGTCATCCTGTTACATGAGGATCATTGGAGCCAAGTCAGATATGGCGATTCACTCTCTGAGCCCTTTCCAATAACCAATGGTGTGAAACAAGGTTGTGTTCTCACACCAACCCTGTTCACAGTCTTCTTCAGCATGATGCTCCAAAGGGCCACGGCAGACCTCGATGAAGAAAATGGCATCTACATCTGATATCATCCCGATGGAAGCCTATTCAACCTCAGATGACTGAAGGCCCACACTAAGACCCTAAATCACCTTGTCTGTGAGCTGCTTTTTGCTGACGATGCTGCCCTTGTTGCTCAGACTGAAGCAGCTCTGCAGCACTCAAGATCCTGCTTTGCAGAGGCTGCTGAGCTCTTTGGGCTGGAAGTCAGCTCGAAGAAGACAGAAGTTCTCTATCAGTGTGCACCTCAGGAAGTCTTCCATCATCCCCACATCACCATAAGTGAATCAGAGCTTAAGTCAGTCCAGCAGTTCAGCTATCTGGGAAGCATCATTTCCTTAGGTGGTAAGATTGACAAAGAGATAGACAACAGGTTAGCAAAGGCATACAGAGCTTTTGGAATACTCCGTAAAAGAGTCTGGTGCAATAAACACCTGAAGAAAAGTACAAAGATTAGTGTCTACAGAGCCATTGTACTGTCTACTCTTCTATATGGGTCTGAATCATGGGTCATCTACTGCCCCCACCTGTGACTCCTTGAATGCTTCCATCAGGACTGCCTCCATACAATCCTAATCATCCACTGGTCTGATTACGTGACTGATGTGTCTGTCCTTGAACAGGCAGAGATCACCAGTATCGAGGCCATGCTGCTGAGAACACAGCTGTGCTGGGCAGGGCACATCTCCAGGATGGAGGATCACTGCCTCCCTAAGGTTGTGCTCTGTGGGGAACTCACCATTGGCTGCCACAAGAGGGGAGCCCCAAAGAGGAGATACAAGGACTCCCTGAAACAATAGCTCAGCCTTGGCCATATTGATCACCATCAGTGGTCCACTCTGCCCTTCAATCAGGAGAAATGGAGACACACCATCCATAATGCTGCTGCTTCCTTTGAGAACACACGCAGAATCAGTCTGGAGGAAAAAAGTCAACACAGGAAGAACCGTGCCCTGCCAGTAGTGCTGATGGAGACTTTCAGCTGTGCCTTTTGCAATTGGACTTGCCTATCTCACATTGGCCTTTTTAGCCACCAGCGTGCTTGTAGCAAGTGTGGGTAGAGCCCTTGTAAA
Source organism: Margarornis squamiger (assembly GCA_035222235.1). Lineage (NCBI taxonomy): Eukaryota > Metazoa > Chordata > Aves > Passeriformes > Furnariidae > Margarornis > Margarornis squamiger. Next base: position 3,779,310 of record JAWWTY010000156.1, read on the forward strand.
TCTTCGTTCATGAAGCCTAGCCGTGATGATGATCTGAATATTGTTCAGCCAAACCATAAACAGGAAAATGATGATTTTATGATGAAAGAAAAGTACTGGCTTTGTGTGTGATTCTACAGTCTGTTTCAACAATCTATTTTAGCAATGTTGTAAAAAATAGAATCAGAGTAATGATCTTCTTTGGCTTTAGTGAATAACACTGTGATAGTCTTTATAAAAAAAACCCACAGAATACTGTTATTTGTGTTTTAGAAAGGAAAACGTGTAGCTGAATTAAATTGCATTGTGAACTACTGGTAAATATAATGTGATTACTTTGGCTAGGATTTGTGTTGTTTGCAATTTTTGAGAAAAATGTGGAGAAATAAAAGGGACAGAAAAAATATGGCCATGAATATTATGATTGCTGGGGAATCAGAAATAAAAACAAAACCCAAATGGTGAAGAGGAAATAAAATACATATTTTTTAAACCTATATAATCAGGCTGTCATGTGTTTTGAGTAACAAAAAATTTTGTGGGTAAGGAATTGTGTTACTGTAAATGTAGTAGATTGGGCTATGTAATTAACGACTGGATTATGTCAAAGTAGATGTGGAAAGTTTTTCCTCCAGGGGGTGGTTGGGCACTCAACAGGCTCCCCAAAGAAGTGGTTGTGGCACCAAGCCTGGTAGAGTTCAAGAAGCATTTGGACAATGTTCTGAGGCACATGGTGGAATTCTTAGGGTGTCCTGCACTGGCACAGGAGTTGAACTTGGTGATCCTTCCATCTCAGTATATTCTGTGATTCTATGATAAGATTTCCTGAGGATACTCTCAAGTGAAATGCTTTAGCATCTCAGACAGACACTGAAACTTTGGTGATGGGTGAGAGCAGAATGAAGCTGAGGTGAACTGAGATGACAAGTCAGGACAATGCTGTGCCATCACCAGTATTAAAATGGACAAAACAATGAATGTATAATCAGATTATATTTTAGGATTTCTTCAGAAAATTCTAAGTAAAATAGGGAGATCTTTTCTAGAAGAAATTGCAGCATCAAAGGCAGAGGACAGAGATACTATCAGTTGAATAAAGATTGATTCTGAATCATTGAGATTTGTTAAGTTGCTCTTTTCTGTGAATGAAACTTTGAAAAAAAATCAAAAGTAAGAGGGATTTGGGACATAGGAAAGGTTGTAGGTGGGTAGTGGAAGACATGCCATGCCCTTTTATTTAAATTCTGTAATGAATTATAGAATTCATAGGTGAGGATGGAATAAGAACAATTGGAGCAATTTCACTAAACTTCAGGATAGGATTTTATAGTGCAGCATAAAGGCTGCATTTCGGGTAGAAGGGAAATGTGATAAAAATTGGTTTATCAACTGAATGTTCTGGTTTAAAAAGGTTGTGGTAGGCAAATGTCTACCTGGTACAACATGGTACTTCGCAGTGTGCCTGTCAGGATGGACCTTGTGGGCAATCAGTGTTTAGTGGCAATGGTTAGACGAAAGAATTTTGGTTTCCTAGGACAACCAGGTTTAAGAATAACCCATTCCCCTTGGACGGGATTGTGTGTGTGAACGTAAAACTCTGCCATCTATGAAATGAGTAAAATTCACTGTCATGGCTCTAGCTGAAGAACCAGGGATATTGAACACGGAGATAAATTCCATGTTTAGACCGTAGAGGCTCTTGGTCTGTGTACTGTTGCAGTGTGTCAGTGTGAAATCCTGACAGGGCTTGAACCTGGGAGGCTGGAAAGTGTGTAGAGGGAAAATGTTTCTCTCTGCTTTTTTTGTCTTGCTAAGTTCTAGTTCCAGTTGCACTTGGCAGCCTCGCACCACATGCTGTGGGAGTGACATGTTGAAGTCATACGTGCTGTTTGTTTAAAACAAAAAAGACTGTGCCCTACACTCTACTCTGCCCCAGTGAGAGGGAAGGTGGAGAACACTTGCTGTGGGATGTGCAGTCTTACAGCTTAGAGTTTATTATAGAGCTTGTGCCACAGACTGAAGTCAAAGGAAAAATAAACAAGGTCTATTGAAGCATTGTTAGGTTTCCTAAAGTAATTGGTAATATTTGGGATTAAATGCCTTAAAATAAACAAGCCCCCACCCACCAGACTTTGTCAGGAGCAATGTGCAAGTCACCATCGAGGTTTTGTTTTAATTAATTGTTTTTTTTAGTGCAAGGAGACCTAGGTGTAGTATGCAAGCCTTGTCCTAACTCTTGGTATTTTGTGCCACGTGTTTGTTTTAAAATGTAAATCCTGCCCACAAATTTCTTTAAATACTATCAGAGAAATAGAAGAATATTCAAATGGTAAACAGGAGCAATTCTTTGGAACCAAGAAGAAGGTGTATTTGTTAATCTCTTTCTCATGTAGCTCTGTCATGGAGAACGAACAGAAGTCTAGCACTTGATCAAGTGCAAATATTTTTCACTGTACTTCTATATTTTACATGTATAATCTGTCTAACATGTATATTTAGTATGCTATTAATATCTCATTTAGTGGTGTCTACTCAAGTGTAGATTTATTAGAATGATTAAATGAAGTGGATTTAGTTACAATCATAAACCTTAAAGCAAATGTGTGCAATATGACTGATGCCTGGGCAGAGAAACATCAGATATTGTGAAATCAAAAAATCAAAACAGTGTTTATTCTAATTAATATTCAGACTGTCTAATGGTTTATTTCTGCCAGAGTATAGACAATAGATCATTTTTTCCCTGTTGTATTCTTCTGCAACATTACACAGGAGACACTTAAGGGATTACAATGCAGCATATGGTAGAGTCTTAAAGACTAGAGCAATTATTTTTAAGTGGCTGAGTTCTTTTGGTGTAATCTGGAAGTTTGGTTTTTTAATTGTACTGTGGTTCCTTATATGTTTTTGCCTTGGGATGAATGTTCAGGAGTGTGGTTGTTACTGATGAACTTGCTGGTCACTTCAGGAATAACTTAGTAGGAACATTATTTAAAAAGAAATCATATTTTGAACAGATACTCTTATCTTTTATATGGTAATGGGGGTAATCATATGGAGTCTTTATTCATGATACACCTAGAATGTTTGCTGACAACTAGAGTATGTCTCAGGAATGACAATTGCTTCTGTTTGATGTCAGTCAGTAAGTTGGCCTCTTTTACACTGTTTTGATCATAAATTGTAGTCAGATGGACATGTTTTATCCAAAGGCAATCTGAGAGCTCTCTTTCTTTGTTATTTTCGTTGTTTTCAAGCAGATATTTTTAAACTATTTCTTGGTCTGAAATATATTTAGTAATCTGAAAGATGTGCCTATGAAAGAAGTTGTGTATCTTCCAACACATAGGGAGTATAGTGATGGAGTAGTAAACAGATGATTAAAGATAAAGGAATTTTTATTATTATGAAACTTCACCTGCTATGAAAAATACTGGAGTATTTTTAGTAAGAGCTAAAGAATTAAAAAAAAAAAACCAAACCAAACAAAACCCATCGGTTTCTCTGGTTATTTCTGTGCTGAGTTGTCTGCTTTTTCTGTGTGCCTTTTACACTTAAATCAGCAAAGCTAAGGCAGATTAACTTTAAATGTCAGCAATGGGAGACAGACATGCTGATACCTTGATATTAAAGCATATCAGATCACTGTAGGGCAACTAACTGCCTCTTAGGTTTATGTTTTTTGCATGTATGTATGTGTCTGTTGGAGGTGGAGTTGAAAGCTTTTATGAAGCATTGGAGTGAGTTATGAATAATATGTGGGCCAAGATGGAAAGGAACAAATGTGTCTTTCCCTATAGCCTTTGATTTTTTTTGAAGCTATAAGGCTTTGAATGGTTGATATGCTTTATCACGGCTTTAATTGCTGTTTTGGTGTAATAGCAGTCTTATGGAAGAATAGGTGAGTTTTGAGTCATGCTGAGATTTTTATCTTCATTCTCCACAGTCTTCAGCTTTGTGTAGTTTTTTTAATATCTCATGCATAGTGAATAAATCACTGCGAAAGCAGGCAATTGCATTCACATGCATTTTGCTGTCACTTGGCACATGTGGAAAATGCCATGGCAAGTGTGAGAAACTGGATAGTCACACTTTTTGGGTGAGGCATTGTAGATATAACTGATTTAATAATTCTAAACCAGTATATATTTATACAACAGTGCAATTAGAATTCTTACACTTTTTTTTTTCATTCTAAAACGAGCATTGCTGGACATAGAATCAAGATTGATTGAAGCCACTAAATATTCTATAGTCCTATATCCACTGTGTTAATAAAAATGAAAATTTGAAATGCTACTGTAAGAATTTTTTGTATTTTTGTTCATGATTGGATAGCTATCAGGTATGGTGGGTTCATTATAATTGCTATGTTTGTGTTTGGATTTTGAGTTACATAAACTCACTTTGTGAATTATTTGCCACATACTTTTTAAACTTCAGTTCTAATGTTGTTCTTGGTTTGGTTTTGGACTGCAATGCTTTGAAATAATTTTAATGAAATTAAGATGATTTATGAGAATTTTTTCTTGCCCTCAAAACTTAATTGTGTAGATTTAGTCGTATGAGATGCTGTGTTTTGACTGTAACCCCCATTCCCTGTCCCTCTGTGCTGCTGCAGGGGGGAGGAGGGAGAGCCTGGGAAGGAGGGAGGGATATTAAAGTTTATTTTATTTCTTGCTATCCTGCTCTGATTTTGTGAATAGTAATTTCAATTAGTATCCCCAAGCTGAGTTTGTTTTGCCCGTGATGGTAATCGGTGAGTGATCTCTCCCTGTCCTCCTGTCAACCCCTGGACACTCCGTTGTATTTCCTCTCACCTGTCCAGTTGTGAAGGGGAGGGACAGAATGGATTTGCTGGGTGCCTGTCAACCCAGTGCACTGCATCAAGAGCTAAGCTCTGCATATCCACCACTGTGCAGTCCAATTTTACAGCCTCTCTAAGGGCACAGTGTTTCCTGGTGATTGGATCCTGTTCTGGTGCGTGAGATTGTTCAAGATGATTTAGAATGCACATCAGTTATGGAAATAGCTCATTTAAAACCTGTGATTAATGTAACTTGTCAGAATCCAGTTCCTGATTTCTTTGCTGTCACAAGTTTTCTGACTTCTCTGGATTTATAACTAATTTAAAAGGAGTGTAGCAGTGATTTGTGCTTGCTGGAGAAGTGGTCCAGTCCAGAGAACTGTTGTACCTGTATAAAGGGAAGGAAAAGCTGTAGTTATCTGAAGTCTTTTGAAACTTAATCTGACAGGGTTTTCTGCCTGCATGGGTAAGTGCAAAGGGCTCAGCAGACCTTCTCATGAGTGTTTATGAGGGCTCCTAGGTTCAGCTTCTGAGGTGGAGAGTCTCTCGTTGACTGAATTGCTTATTGTCTCCTATTGCTTTGGTTTACATTCACTGGTTTCAAGTCAACAGTTCGCTGCAGGGTCATGGTCCTTTGCAGCACCTACAAAAGAATTTCCAGGTGGTGACAAGTTAACAGATATATTTCCCACAATCTCCTGGGCAGTAAAACGGGGTTGTGTAAAAGCATGAGGCTTTTTCAATAGTGACTGCTTTCTCTTTTAAGAGAGTAGTTAATAAAAGCAGAAATGTGAAGATTTTACTTTGTAATTGATGTCTGCTCCATACATTTTACTTATTTTCTACAATGCGTTTGAAATCATTTTAATAATTCCTGTTTGCAGCAGGTGTATCACCTCCCAGGTTTCTGTCACTGACCATTGAGGAGCCCGGTTTGGAGCTTTCTGAAGTCAAAAAGCAGCTTTCTAATGCTACTACAATGGTTCATTTGTGTTATGTGAGCTAGCCCTTTTTTTCCCCCCTTTCTTTCTTCCTGTAGTATTGAAATCTAAAATTTGAACAGAAATTGTCAACCATTAGCCCTCAAACACACCCTTCATTGAAAGGACTTGTTCACTGTGCTCTGCTGCTCTTTTGAAAGTAGAGCAGTAGACATTGTGGTCAGTGGTTTGGTCTGCAGAACTGACTGCCCTAAACTTGCGGTCCTTATGATGTGTGAAACACTCTCTCTTTAGATCTGTGACTCTCCTGGCCTGCCCTGGGAGCTCCACATGCAATCATTAGGAACAAAGTACTTATTTTTTGATGGTAGGTGGGAAAAGTCAGTTCATTAAGAACATCTTGAAATATATCCTTGCACAAAGCCAATTGCAGTGTGGGCTTGGCTCAGGGCAGCCACAGGAGCACAACAGCAATAGCAGCACAGAGTTCTCTCTCTTGTGAAATCATTTACAGTGTGCAACCATTTCAGGATTCATGTATGTGGAACGAGTACATTAGAAGGCAAGACGATGCCAAAAAAAAAAAAAAAGTAATTGTTTCTGTTCACTGTAGAACATAACCAAACAATATTGAAAATTGAATATAAATATCTTGCCCAAATGTAAAATAAGGGCCTTGCAGTTTTGTTTTTGACAACAGTTTTTGGTAACTCCGTGCTGTCACCCCAATGCAGAAGGAAGTAGCTTCTCACACAGCATGTATTTAATTTGAGAGCCCTTGGGGACAGGGTGGTGAGGGTGCCTGGCAGAGTGAAAAAGCTGCTGCAAGTCAGAAGAACAGCACAACCAGCTGAATGCATGATATTTGGTTTGAGAAAGGTGATGGGTCATCTTTAGTCACCAGATCCTTGCCCTGTTCTTCCCCTTAATGTTCATTTTGGGCTGTAGTTGGAGAGAGGATGCTGGGCTAATAGGCCCTCTGGAATAACGTAGTTGTTTGGTTTTGTGTTCTTCTGGCTGCAATTATTAGAGCAATCCTTTTTGGTAAGGGTAGTATTAGCCATTTGTATACGTATGTTCTATTTGTACAAAGGGGCTGTTCTTTGCAATAACAGTGGAATAGATGGCAGCCGGAAAACTCCTTCCAGTCTTCTCTTCCTACTAATCTCCCCCACTTCAGTAGGTCAGGGAAAACCATTAAGTGATTTGTCAAATGTGACATCCACAGTTGGTACCTGATCCAGAATTCAGACTCTGTTCCCAGGCTGTTAGGTCTGTTCTTGAACCATTGGACTGTGATTTCTCCACAGAAATTATCAAAAACATTTTAAAAATATGTGAAAAATCAAACAAAAAGACTCCAACATCAAGCATTTGGGGATATGTAAAATTTAGATTGCCTATTCAGTCTTAAGTCGCATGCATACAGTCCTCACTGATCAACTCACAGGTGGTGTAGGGGTTTTGGTAGCTCTGCCTCATTCAGTGCACAGTATAGACTCATCAATCAGTGAAGGAGATGAAGTTCTGAAAGTAGGTGTTCTGTGTTTATTTTTGCTGTTGTTCATTGTGTGACCTTATTGCTATTAGTTACTGTCCCAGTATCTGTATTAAATTTAGGACGTTACCAGGTCACTCAGAAATCAATACATATTGTTTCATCAAATGCTTGCAATGGAGTGAAGAAATACTTTAGTTGCCTTTACAGTTGCTCTCTGGTGTGCTGCAGTGGTTTAGTTGTTCAAGCAACTGTCCATCTTCCCAGGCCTGTAACTCTCCCACTCTCATTTTTTCCCCGTGACTTGAGAAGTATGATATTACTCTTTGTTGTCTTGCCATTGGAGGAGGCTGTAGGGAAAAGAGGGTCACCTTCAAGTTGGCAGGTGAGTGTGTTACTGTTGACTTTCCTTTCTGCAGCTCCCCCAGTCTTCATTGCCTTCCCATTCCCTCTGTTCCTCAGTTGCATCTTTCTTCTCTTTCTTTGTCTTCTCCTGGCTCATGCATCATTGTGAAACATGGTGAATGTTGTAAGATTATTAAGAGGGTGTGATTAAACATTTACAAACTGAGTTTTTTTCACAGACGTGGCAAAAGGCATTATCCATCAAATCTCTGTGCCAAAGTGGGGGCCCTCAGACAGGGGAGAGTTAAAACAAAAAAACAAACAAAAAAAAAAAAGAGTAATTTACCTGATACTTATTTTGGGTAATAGATGAATTCTTTTTTTCTACAATGCATCTTTTGGTAGATACCTATCACAGGAAAAACCTATTACAATTGGTTTACTTGACCACATTACTGAAAATGGTATTTTACAGTACAAATGCTTGGATTGCCCTGTATGTAGGTATGGCTCACTTTGTTTGCATGAGTCACATTGGTTGGCTTCCTGGTTTTGGAGGTTGCATTTATTTTTTGAGCACTGGGAATGGCAAATCTGGAAGCCATGCAGAATATTTGATGGGACCATTTGCATCTTTTTATCTGGCAGGATTCTCCAGTTGAACTGTTTCACAGTGGTGCTGGTGTTTTAGTCTCTGCAGCGTGCTGAAAAGTTGAGGCACCCCTGTGTGTGTATAGAGTTCTTACCTAAAGTGTTCAACGATAAAAATAATAAATGTGTCTATGCTAAGTGAGCATATGCTAAGTACAAGACTAATGGCAAGTTTAAACACTATACTGAGAATGGTACCTGAAAGAAATGTTGCAGTGAAAAAGAATCTATTCTGGAATCTGCTTAAAAAAACCCAAATGATGCTTTGAAGATTGTATCATCAAAATGAATTATTAGGTGAATTCAATACATGAACTACAAGAAAAATGTGAAATAAAATAGCTCAGAACACATTATGTGCAGAGGGAATTAGAAGTTAAAGTAAACCAAGTAGAGGTGGGAATTGAAGGTGTCCTGCTTTCCAATGTAATTTAAAATTCAGTCATCTAAGAGTAAAAATGAACAATTTGTATGTCATAAAACCTAAGAGTTTTTATTTAGGTATTCCTGAAGGGCCAGAGCTGTGTGACCTGTGTTGTTATTCTGTCAATAAATACTCAAACAACTTAGTGTGTCACCTTGATAGTGCTTGCAGCTTTGTCTCACATTTTTTTTGGTTTTTGTTTTTTTTTTTGGTTGTAAGTGTAAAGAGGGAAATCATCAGGCTGGATTTTTGAAGCTGAACTTCAAAACTGACTATTTATTTGAAAGCTAGATGCTACCCAGGCACATCAAGAAGGGATTGAAATTTTAAAATTACGGGAAATTCACAAATGGACCTTTTGTTTTTTTAAAAAAAGTAAAAGCAATACACACCCATACCTTTGTGCACATCCATCTTATGTGTCTTCCTCTGCAATCTGTTAATTATGTTGGAACCTCAAGGGCATATATGCCTCCCACAGACTGTGGGGTGCATTCACTGCCACTGATGAACAGGCTGGATAACTGTTCTCAACAGTCACTCTTGTACTATTAAAATGTCTCCACTTGTTCCCTTGAGCACATGATTTCACAGTGCCTCATGGCTATGCAAGGGAGCTGCAGCCAGAGGAAAGCCCTGGGATGGAAAGAAATGGCAGCTGGGTGTGGAGCTGCTAGAACACTTGCAGAGTTTAAGGAGGTGATATCCATTCCCCTGCATTCATTATAATGGTTTATGGATACTCATTAATATGCCCCTTTTATTACCAAGACACATGGTTGTACTGCTTTCCTGACACCTCCAACAGAACAAAGGAAACAATAGTCATCTGATATTGCCATGACATATGTTATTTCCCAATAAAAGCTGGAGGTAATCAAATCAGTCCTTCCTGCACAGTGCACACCTTAGCCTTTGGAGAGGCAAGAGAGAAAATCCTTAATGTGCTAATTTTACACCTGACTGAGCAAGGTATGTGTCTAACTAAAAGTAAGTGATTGACTCCAATGAGACTACTTACATAATTAGGCACTTAGTTTTTTAGTTTCATGTTGCATATGCTTTGCTGTGTTTATATCATACAGGTTAGAATAAACACAGACAGCAAGCATTCATCTTCTGCTGGGGTATCAAGGGGAGGTTGAATTCATCATTTCTGAAGAAAGGAGAACTGAGTAGCCAAATCCAGCTATTGCTTATCTTTGAATCCTTGGCAAATAGAGTGTGCTTAGAAGATTTAGAAACTAACTTTTAGTGCCATCACAGAGAAGCAGTTGAAGCCTAAATAAAAATGAGTGGGAATCTGAGTAATTGCTAATGGTTATTTCCAAGTGATTTTCAGTCCTCCATTATTATTTATATTTTTACTGTGTAAAAGCACTGGAATTAAGAAATAGCTCAGATGTTAAGGTTTCATCCACTCAGTATTTCTCCCATTGCCTTAAATGTTCATCAGGTGAAAGTAAAAAAAATGAAATAAGCACCTGCACACAGCTGGAGTAGAGAACGGGTGATATACTTCCCAATTTATGGCCACTTACTGTGACCACTAACACAGGGAATGAGACATCCTTGCATGTGCTTTTCACTCCCATGTTTCTCACTGGTTCAGTCGTGGGATGGGAGAGAAAAAGATGGGAAACCTTTCTTGCTTCCCTTGCCACAGTGTTTTTATCCTAGTGTTTCATTTTTGTTAAAGTGAGGGCACATTAACCCTTGCACTTCCCAACTCCTGGGAAAATGATTCAGCAGCTGACAATTTCTCAGGACACTGAGGATCACATATCCCCTTCACCTTCATTTGTATGGTCCTGTGTGGCTTTAGACTGGGAGCTCTTTGTGGAGAGCCCTCTGGGAGCCCTTCCATTTTTGTGAAACTCCCTGGAAGGCTCTCAGGGCACTTGGACATGAGGACAATGGGCCTGGAAGTTTACATGGGCTAGGGCAGCTTGCTTTCCACTTACTCCAGCTGACACCACCTTGTTCTGGTGGTTTATACATGCTCAAGGTTTTTGTGCAAAACTCCAGAGCCTGGCACTTCTCATGGGGCTTGGTGGGTAGGCGGGAGAATTGAGCTGGGGAAGTGTCCTGGTTCTGGCCAGGACAGGGTTAATTTTTGCCATAGCCAGAAGGGTCATGGCCAGGACCTGGAGGTTATTCAGTGCCACCTCACACCATTTTCTGGGGACAGGTGAAGGGGTCCCTTCCAGGTCACATAGTGGGGCTGTGCAGTCAGGTTTTGTTGGGGGTTTCCGTAGGGGTGAACATTCACATGGGAATCGTTCACCTCTTATACACTGACTTATTAATATTGTTGCTGTTACTGTGTGTTTTCTTATCTCATTGCTGTTTCCAGTAAATTGTTCTCCTGTCAACTTATGATCATCACCCTTTTTGTGCATCCTCTTCATCCCACCATGGAGGAGTGAATGAGCAGTGTGTGGTTTTAAGTCTTTCAGTGGGAACACTAAATTGGGGAATACCATTCCCAAGCCACGACAGGAAGACTGAGGAATAGCATTTTTACATATAGTTACATAATTCTGTCCACATGGCATTTGAGGCCTGCAGGTTCTTTTCTGGAATTTTTCCCTCTGTTTTTTTCCTTTGTGTATTACTTCTATTATTGTTCCTATTGGTTTGGTTGTCTGCCGGGGAAATTTACACCTAGTGACACAGTAAGTTACACCTAATGCATGAAATTTGTTGCATGAAAACAAGTGTAATTAACTGTCACTGATAAAGGTGGATGCTAAAAATTTGTAAGCAGTGTTTCTTTATGCCTAGTACTTGAAACTGAAGATTGCACGGTAAAGAGAACATGATATATATCCTGAAATACATTTCTGGGTACTTCTATGATGAGTTTCTAAGCTCTGAACTGTGTTTTTTGTATATGCTTCAAAGCCTTTACGTTACTGTGTTCCAGCAGCTGGTTAGACATACTGGCCTTCAGTGCAAATAAACTGCACTGTAGAGTGTGACTAAGCTTAATGTTAGCAAACCTGGCATTTTCATCTGCATATAGTTATTTTTTGCTATTTGAACCTCAGTGTTCTTTGTGACACCAAGACCCTGATAAACCTTGTGAACTGTCTCCTAGGTCATGCCAGGCAGGTCCAGTCAGGCTCCCATCTCCTTTAGATAGGCATGCTAGGTACATGTTACAAGATTGTTCTTGCCTCAAAAATCACATTTGGCAAATAATACATCAAGCTGCTGCAAGAGCTTAAGCTGTTACTTGTAATGAAATTTTTCAGGTATGGTGAGGAAAAGCATCTTCATTAAAATTTGGTTCATGCCTTTTAATGAATATGTGCACTCTTTTGACAGTTCCCACTGTTTATTTGGAGCTGAAATGCTCCACAGGACTGATTGCTCTGAGGTGTCACAGGTTGCATTCATGTGTCCTGTACTGGCAGCTTCAACATACAGCAAAAGCAACATGTGTCTCCACTTAGCTGAGTCACTTAAGCACTTTTCTTATCAACAGGCTGACTCTGCTGTGTAAGGATAAGAAAACACTCCTAATTTCAGGGAAATTAATTTAACCCTACAGCTGGAAACACCCTAGTTTATAAAACATGCAGTAGATGGAGGATGCTGAAGTTGGTACCTATGCAGACAATTATTCACATTTATATGGACAGTGACATTTGTTCATGGGGACTGTCGAACACACATTCAGAGGCTTTAACGTGGCTCTTCTAGTGTGTGCAGTGATAAATGGCTGTAGGTGTGGAAATGTCAGAGAAGTATAGTCTTATTAGAAAGGAGGAAAGTAGAAAGTTTCATGCAATCATATTTGAATTCCACTTACATTCACCAAAGGGAGAATCATGCAATGGTTTGGGTTGGAAGGGACCTTAAAGATAATCTCATTGTTAACACCTGGAATGGGCAGGGGCACCTTCCACTAGGCCAGGTTTCTTCAAGCCCCATTCAACCTGGCCTTGGACACTTCCAGGCATGGTCCCACTCCTCTGGACAACCTGTTCAAGTGTCTCCAGGTAAAGGAGAAAAAAAAAGGCTTTGCTGCCTCCAGTTTTATATCTTGCTCCTTGCTCTGTGCTACAAGTATATCTGAAGGACCATTTCTTTCTTTGCATTTAGTAACCTACAGTCAGTATAATACTTCTGTCATGTTTCCACTATTATTTTTATGAAATTAAGATGCCAATATAATTGCCAGAGTTATTGTTGAACCCAGCCTACCTGCCTTTTCATGAAAGTCCCCAGTTAAATAATCAACTTTATTCATCACGTTAGGTATTTCTCATTAAACCATAATAATTTGAAATCTTTTCCAGTAAGTCAGGTGAGACTGTCTCTTGAATTTATGATAATTATATTGGTGATAGATCAAATAAAAATATCTTCTGCTAGCAGGGTTATTTGCATTTCACTTGTGATGTCAACTAGCTGACATGAAATCTCTTTTCTTTTTATTGCCTTATTTGAAGGATGCAGGGAAGTGAATACTGGGTATAAAATGACATGAAGACAAATGGATCTTGTAAGTTTGAACAAACACAAAGCTTAATGTGATTTTTGTTTTCCAAGCCCAGAGTCAGTGCAGACATTTAGAAGGTTCAAATTTGATCCTCAGCAGTTGTGGATCATATTTATTAATCTCATTATGTAGTTGTGCATTTAAACAATGCTGGAGGAAGCATTTTTTAATGTGTTCTCTTTTTTCACTGAGGCATTTGCTATGCTTGTATAGATATGATATATTGATAACGTATTCTATGGAATTTGTGTTAGGATGAATTTTCTGAAACTGACACCAGCTTTTGTGATGGTGTTTGTAGAATCGTCATATCATGTGTGTTGTAAAACACCCTTAGGATCATTGAGTCCAACTGTACATGGTTGTAGTGATCAGGTGAAGGTGGTACTAAACCCATCTGGCTTGGGAATGCTGCCGTATGGAAGGGCTGTTTTTGTGTTCATCCGTCTTTTCCCTGTGATCCCTTCCTGTCCAGATTGTGTGAGTTCTGCACTGCCATGCTGCACTGCTGAGCTGCTTGGTTCCTGCAGGCCTTCATTTAATGTGATCAATATTGACTTGATAAATAAATAGGGGGAGGGAGAATTGAGCAAGTTCAGACAGACTCAGAAATCTCCTCCGTGCTCCGTTCTGTGCTCATTGAGTCGATCGGATCGGTCAGGTCAAAACTGTGTCCTTCCCCGCTGTGGGAGCCTCAGCTGATGCCATTGTTCAGGGCTTCTGTACACGGAACGAGTGGAGACTGTGTTTTGTACGCGTTACTGTCAGTGCCTTAGAACACCAGTCAACAAGGGCATGGCCACAGGCCTGTTCCTAGTGCCTGGCACTGCCTGCAGCCATCGCCGCGGCGTGTGCGCTGGCGAGAAGCAGAAGGGAGGGTAATTCAAGGAAACAACATAACACAATTGTCTGTTTCCCTTCTCATCTTGTATTTTTCCTTTCTGATTTTAATGACATGGCCAACGGACAGGCTCTAGACCTTGGAGTTATTTTGGATTGTCCTTGATTATTATTTTTTTCTTTCTTCTTTCTTTTCTTTTTGACTTCCAAATTGCTGCCGTAGTTGCCCAGGAGCTGCTGCTGGAAGGGCAGGACCTGTGGACTGTCCTGAGGGTGTCCTTTATATTGGTTCATAGAACAGCCAGCTAACTGAGTTGTAGAGCAAAGGCTTTGGGTTTGCTCTGCCACAGAATGAAGTGTATTAACTGTTTCAGAGCTTTTTTTTCTTTAAAGAAGTATATTAAGGTCACTTTTTCTCACAAATCTTCCAGCTGACAACATAAAATGTTACTTTGTCACTAGGACAGCTTTTCTTTTGCTGTCATCCAATGCTAGGGGTTAGCCTTGCCTTTTAGCTGCTTGGGTAGAAGATACCTCAATGTATCTGCTTTATTGATTTTTGAAAAATAGATGCTGTGAAATTAAATGAATAGTCAAGTACTAAACTGTTAGGAAGAAATGTCCCTTCAGTGCATTTTAGATTAGAATTTATCAGGGCTAATACTTCCCATTTTAAATTCAGCATGCCACCATATACTATACAGACAATTATTTTCAAATGGTTTTTTTCTTTGCTGGTTGATTTAGTGTGAACAAAATCTAGATTGACAGTCCTAAAGGCAGAAGTCCTCAACTTAGTTTATATATAGCGTGACACTGACAGTATGAAGGAAAACTGCTGTTCCCTTGGTAAGGGACGGGCTATAAACTCCAGGAGGGCAGTCTTAAATGACCAGCATTGACCAGCATGACCAAACATGTAAAATATGGTAAATTATTTTTATTATTGTTTTTTCTAGGCTTTGTTACTGTGCTGAGGACCACTGAGGTGTATGGATTACTTTATTTTTGCAATCTGTTGAAGTGTTAGTATCTTTGTCTTCCAATGTGCGTGAAACTTTTTCTTTCTCATGAATCTTCATCTTTGGTTCATCACCTTCTTTCCAAGCAAGAAACTTGTGAATATTCTGGTTGGAAACTTACATTCCAGAGTTTTTGCAACAAAAAGTTGGTCACAGAATGTCAATTTTGCACATTCAAGAAATATTTTTTCTCTTTTGTTGATTATTTCTTTTCCAACATTAGAAGCATCTCTAATTGTGAACTTTAAATAGGAGTACAAGTGTGGCCAGCTTGTACAGTGAGAAAATGTTTAATTTCCAATTAAGTACTGGGGCAGCAATGCCTTGGGGGCAGAAAGGTAGGAGAGGTGAGGAATTCATCAGTGGTATTTGCTGACTGGGTGATTATTAGCAATAGGAGATACTGAAACTTAATTAGAGTTTCTGATCTGGAACAGTGTATTAGGTTTAATTATGTCTGGAAGTCTAGTATTTTACACTTTTCCTTTTAATTAAAATGTATGAATGTAAGTAGCAAAGCTTCGAAGTCTTACAGTCTTGGAAGGCCAAGAGCAAGAAATAACTACATTGTCTACATGACACCATATTAAAAAAACCCAACCCAGCAGTGGTAAAAGCTGAGGAAGTTGGAGGAAAGGTGAATTTAAATATCTGACCTGTAAGAATTGAAATGAGTTTTAATAGTGTACAGAGCCAGGCTTCTTGGCAGAACTCCAGCCAATAGCTATGCAATCTGATGGGTAGCAATTTGTCTTAGTTCTGAGTTGTTGTGGGGTCACGCTATGCTGTTGATTGTCCCGTCTTTGATGCCAAACATAAACATTGAAGATCCAACGTGAAGAAGATTTAGTCATGCAAATGTGATCCCTGAGTGTCCTGGGGAAATTCTGCAATTACTGTTCAGCATTGATGAGCACCAGGGACCTATATCTCAGCAGTGGATGCAATAATTCCTCTGCTAGATTTTCCCAGCATGGTTTCAGGTTTAGGAGCATTACTATGATACTGTGTGAGGTAAAGCAGATGATATAAACTGCACAAATTAAAAGTGAAAGGGGTGAAATAACATAGGGAAATGCACAGTTACAGTGATGAAAGTGCTATTAAAGCTTCTCTAATTACTCTTGGTAAGAAAATGCAGTAATAAAGATGACACACACTACAGGATGAACTTACGTGATCAGCCTCAGCGTTCATTCTTACGTTTTAATCTCTCCTGAAAGGGAGTGATCTGCCACACCGACGTAGCTGATGGTGGTGATAGATGCAGACCATTGCAGCAGTTCTCTCTGTTTTGACAGCTCTACTCACTCATCTGCAGTGCTCAGACCGCTGGGATAGATCTCCCTGCAGTTTATTTTGTATCTCAGCAGATTTTCCCTCTCAAGTGATGCTTTTGTTCCATGTTGTGAGAGATTGTGTTTATTCCTCCTTGGAATCTGGATGAAAATGGCAAAAAGAGCACAATCTTTGCATAGAAATTCAGCTTGTTCTTTTTTTCTGTTTCTGACCTTCAAGTGATGGAAGGTCTGTGTTTAGTACAGGTCAGGATTTTAAGTTGAATGAATGTACTAATACATCTTTAATTCAGAAAAAGAAAGAAAATATGCAGAAACAGAGTATGAAGTGGGATGTAAACATCTTAGCTGCACTAATAAACCTTGTGGAGTTGGGTGGGAAGCTGAAGCATGGAGGAGGAAAGCAAATACAAGCTACAAGGGGGTAATGAGGAATGGCTGATATGCCTATAGTTTGTGAGGAGGTTTATTCAGGTGTGGGAAACATGTGGAAGAGACCCATGCACTCCCAGGGAAAACTGACAATCCCTAACACCCTGGTATATTTTAGGGATCTCTGTGCTGCTGCTGTAGTTTCTGAACTATTATTTTCATTATGTCCTTCTCCCTGGGGTTATGAAATGCCATTCTTATTTGTAAGTACCTAAGAGTAGTTTAATAGAGGCATTGCTGATAAAACTTGTGTTGAACTAAAAGCCTGTGTTATAGGAACCTATGGGAAGAGAATAAATGCAAGAAAACAACAATAAGATTGCCCTGGGAGCACGGCAGTAAATTGGTAGTTTTGTTCCATTCAGGGTCTGTCTTTGGGTTTGGTGTGGGCATGGACAGTCTGTACATCTCTGGAGAGCAGGGCAGGCATGTGGAAGCAAAAGGTGGTTGTTTGGAAGTGCAGGTATTGTTTTGTACATGACTGTTGAAAAATAAGTAGAGCCAAGATTTCTGAACCCCGAGTTCTAGTGATAATGACATAAACTGTAACTTTAGAACCTCTTTGCTTCTAGTGTTCCTATTCATGTCTTGGTTTAAATTGCAGTTGAATATATAAACTGCAGCAAATAACAATCCAGGAGCTTTGGCAGAAAAAAGGTCAGAAACTCAACTGAGTTTATGGCAGTTACATGTTTATAGAGAGCAGTGGTTCCTACATCCTCCTGTTGCAGCAATCACCTAAAGAGTGAGGTCTTGGGGACCACAGAAATTTGAGCTAGAGAAGGTTTTTTAACAAGAGACTGCAGCTTGCAGTTGCTGAAAGCATCTTCGTGGATCTGGGCTTTCTTTTAGATTAGTTCTTTTCATCTTTACGAGTGTGGAATAAGTCTTTATGTTGTGTATATCTACCAATTGTAAATGGGGAATAATTTTTTATTGCTTGTGTTACATAAGAAAATTATGTTTCATGCACAAAAATTAGTAGAAAAACTTACAAGTGGTTGTGACAGCACCACCCACTGTAGTACAACAGATGTTTCTTTTTTAAAAACTCAGCCATTGTATCCTACAGTGACTTAAATGGGTTACAGCAAGGTTAAAACTTTGTCCTCGACTGTGTTCATAATTCAAAGATTTCTTGTAATAGTGTCATAACGCTGGAGAATTGATTCCCATTTGTAGCATCTGAGTCTTGGACATGGTTACTGCTCTATCTCTTTTTCATATCAGAAAGTCAAATGCAGATAAAACAATACCTTATCCGAAGATGTTGTTAGTAGTTAATTAGTGCAATCAACCTAAAGATAGATTTAGTAGCCAAAGTTGTAGTGCAGAGAGGTATTAATTTTATATTACCTTGGTTTTTGTGTTACCTTCTTTCCCCTGGATTAGAAGTGCTGCTCAGTCTGTTCATAGAGTCATAGAATGGTTTGGGTTGGAAGCCATCATCTTGTTCCACCCCCATTGCCATAAGCAGGGACACCTTCCACTAGACCAGGCTGCTCAGAATTCCATCCAACCTGGCCTTGAACAGTTTCAGGGATAGGGCACCCACAAGTTCTCTGGGCAGTCTGTCCCAGTGCCTTCCCACCCTTAGAGCACAGAACTTCTTCTTAGTGTCTAAAATAAACCTACTCACTTTTAGTTTGAATCCATTCCTCCTTGTTCTGTCACTCCATCCTCTTTTTAAAAGTCTCTTTCCATCTTTCTCGTGGACTCCCTTCAGGTACTGGAAGGCTGCAATTAGGTCTCCCCTAAGCCTTCTCTTTTTGAGGCTGAACAAAGCCAGTTCTCTCAGCCTTTCCTCATAGCAGACATGCCCATCCCTCTAATCATCTTGGTGGCCTCCTTGAGACTCCTTCCAACAGGTCCTTGTCCTTCCTCTGCTGGGGACCTCAGGGCTGGATGCAGCACCCAGAGCAGAGGGGCAGAATCCTCTCCCTCATCTGCTGCCCACACTGCTTTGGATACAGCCCAGGATACAGTTGGTTTCAGGGCTGTGAGTGCACATTGCTGGCCATGTCCAGCCTCTCACCCACCAGCACCCCCAAGTCCTTCTCCCCAGGGCTGCTTTCAACCTGCTCATCCCCCTGTATCAATGCCAAGGGTTGCCCCATCCCAGGTGCAGCACCTTGGCCCTGGTCTTGTTAAACCTTGTGAGATTCCCATGGGCCACTTCTCGAGCTTGTCCAGGTCCCCCTGGATGGCATCCCTTCCTTCAGGTGTGTCACCTGCCCCACTCAGCTTGGTGTCATCTGCAGACGTGCTGAGGGTGCACTCAGTTCCCTCATCTCTGTCATTAATAAAGATATCAAATAACACTGGTGCCAATATGGACCCCTGAGGGACACCACTTGTCACTGGTGCCCAGCAGGACTGACCCATTGACCATGATAGTCGTGGTTCAATTTTCTTGGTTTTGGTCTAGGCCTTCCCTGGTAACAGGGATATAACTAAGGAAGTGTTCCACACCATTTCTTTACATAATCAGCTGTATATAAAGATGAAGGAGGGAGTTTCTCGCTCTCTTCCTTTCGGGTGCTTGGGAAGGCAGCAGGTGTGTTGACCTCTCTCTTAGCTGTGTGAGCTGAAGCCCAATCTGAGAGCTGTTGTCTGAAGGCACGTGGAGGTGGAGGAACTGCTTCTCTTGAGGGGAGTGGGGTGAGAATTTATTGTATTCGTCGTGTTATTGAGCCTTTCCCTGAGTTTTCGAGTGTGCATGTATCTGTTTTGTTTTGGGTTTACCCATTTTTGTCCCTCTTCCCTTTCCCTTTTCCCCTTTTTCCCTTTTGGGGTTGTTTGGGATTCTTGTTCTGTATATACATAGTGTTTAATTGTATATAACTGTAATATATGT
>JAWWTY010000156.1:3799694-3944955 GCA_035222235.1 Margarornis squamiger
CTGGGACTTCACCTGCCTGCCATGACTTTCCAAATACCACGGACAGTGGCTTGGCAACCACATCAACCCTACATCCCCCAGGACTCTGGGATGCAGCTCCTCAGGGCCCATAAACTTATGTATATTCAGGTTCCCCAGGTGGTCACAAACCTGATCTTTTACAGTGGCAGGAGCTTTGCTCCCCTGTCCCCATCCTGCTGTCCACCCTCTTGTCTGGTGTGGGAAGAGACGTTGCCATCGAAGACTAAGGCACACCACCTTCTCCTCATCCAGAACTTTCAAGTTAAACTACCCCTTTTCTCTCCTGTTTCTGCAAAATTTGTGTTGCCTAGTCATCTGTTATCATGGTTTTACATATTGTTATCTGTGTTTATTGGAGATTATAAAATCCAAATAATAGAAAATCTATTGAATTTCCTATGAACAGATTTTTTTGCCTTGAAGTTTACTTAGGTATTGCTGCATGCTGATACATGTGAATTGGAAAGATTGATTTTTGATAGACTGCAGCACTTTTTTATTGGTGGTAAATTCTATATGGAATTGAAAAAGAATAGTAGACTTCTGTTGTCTATCAGCAGCGTGACAGTAATCTTAAAACGCAATCTCTGCCAACAAATGGTGCTGTAGAAAGAAAACTTTGAACTCAATAGGCTTCCTTATTTCTGCAACTTCTGTTAAAATAAACAAGTACAGAGAGCTTGGCTAGGAAAACTTGGGTGCTCCTGAACTGAGCAGCATCCTGACTTGCAACATAAAAGTGTGTTGCCTTGTTTTGGAGGTATATTTATGGGTGCCCTGAATAAAAACCTGGAAACTTGGCATTGGAAAAACACACATGCTCAGTGTCTGCTGCTTATACTTTAGTAGTATGATTGGTTCTCAGCAGGTTTTAGAGGCATCTTGATTTCTGAGCTTCATTACCCTGCAAACACTTCTTATTGGGTCAAGTTCTTTATTGAAGTTTTTGGAATGACCATTGAGCAAAGTCTGCTGAGGGCTATGAAACTATTGCTCCTGTAGATCTAAGTGGTTCCTAAATGCAAAATGCTTCCTGAGAATGTTGCTGCTTCTATGCACCAAAGAGAAGAATGCTCTTTCAGCAATGTTAACTGTGCCAAAGCTGCCTCATTCAAGTTTTGAAATTGACCAGAAGCCTTTTCAATGAATTAGTCAGGATGGAGCCGGGGCTGTTGCAGGGTGTTACTTGATTAGAGGGTAGTACTGAGAATGTGGTGTGAAGGCCAGCAGATAGCATGGTAGATCACCATTCAAAATACCAAAAAGGCCTCATTAATCTTAATGTATTAATGATGACCTATGGGGGTTTTGTGAAGACTTTCACCCTGAGTTCTCCTCCAGGAAGAATTATATAATCTTGTGGATTAATGTAATCATTGACTTTAAATACTATAATAGCCTCAGAACTCCTGGAAGCTGATTACAGGGAATTTTTCTGTACAGCTGGGGCTTCTCATTTTGAAGTAACATAGAAAGTGCGGTGGTATTGGTCTGTAGCTTTAGGTGAGAGGGAGCTGCTCCTGTGAAGCAGCTCAGTGAAAGGTCAGGTATTTTTACTAGAAACAAAGAAGCTTTAACATTGTACAAAAAAATAATGTAAGATCTCACTGGAGATACTGTATATAGTTCTTTCATGTTTTTTACATAGAGGTGATTTTGAATGGGGAACGTGTCAGTGATGACTGCAAGGAGGTGTGCAGGAATGCAGAATCTGTCTGATAAAAGTGGATTAAAGAGAGTTGCCTTTTTTAGCATAGCGATATGAAACTTATGAAGAGTTATTTGTACCATGTACAAATTCAGTGAGAGATAAACATCAAGTGAGAGGAAGAAACTTGTAAAGGACACTGTAGTTACAAGAGCAAATGATAAGAAATTTAAAAAAAATAAAAACAGCTTAGGAATAAGAATAAGGTTCCTGACCATTGAAGGTGTAAAGATGCCATCTGACTGATTTCATATACAGTTTTTTAATAGACAAATCTGAAGGGGGAAGAGCCTTGAGATGGGAAAGTGCACAGATGGGCTGCAAGGATTTGGTGATTTCCTATGCAGCACTTCTGAGCAAAACTTTGCATGCTCTGCTTCACTGTTAGTTGGCTATGTATGAATAGAAGGAGGGGGATCATCACTAAAAGTCACCGTGGTGTTTATAAATGATGTTTATGAGTAAGGCCTTAGTGCTTTACTGCTTCAGTGTGCCCCTGGAGGAGCAGTGGGACATTATCTGCATGAGGGGTGATATCTGCTGACATCTTGCACCAAGCGGCTTCTCTGGCCCACGGGCCCCACCACATCCTCTGGCACCACGGAGGAGCAAAACCAGCCGTGGTGACGTCCTGCTTGTTGGTGTCCTTGCTTGGTGGCAGGAGCTGGGGTGGTTTGGGGGTGGGAATGATGTGATCCTGTTCATAGGCACCGTGACTGGATCCACCCCGGCACATATAACTTCTCCATGACTCCCTGGCATGACACATTTTCTACTTGATGACAAATCAGGTGGTGGGGTGATGGATCAGCCAGATCAAGACAATGCCAAGTATCTATCAGACCATGAGCAAGACTCCAAAACACAGGGAAGGAAGAGTCCTAGCAGTGTTAAGTTATTATATATTTACTAGGTCAAGGTCTTTCACTAATGAGGAGGTGCAAAAGAAGTGCTTTTTAGGTAAGCTGTCCTATTTTAAGGTGTTTAAAGACATAAGACAGACATGGTTTGCATTTCAATGAAAAGGATCAAAAAGGGAACGTCTCTATGTACATTTTAATACTTGGATTATTGAATAAGAAATCTAACAGTTAATGCATAGAATAGAAAATGAGAGTGAAACTATTTAGGGGAAGAAGTAAATGAAAGATAAGAACATTTATATCTTATTTCAGGCAGAAGCTAGAGGTTTAGAGATACAGAAGTTTGGTTTTGTGGCACAAATAACTGTATGGCTGAGGTAGCACGAGGACATATGTAACAGAACTCTGGCACTCTCCTCAGAATGTGTTCCATTGTTAAGTTAGATGTAACCAATGTGATGTTAGTTTTGGTTTGAGGTGCTAGTTTATTGTGCTGTTATCATTGGTGTATCTGTGGTAAACAATGGATAGGTGGATCTCAGTATGTAAGCAGACACATGGAAAAGCAAGGAAAAAAAATACAAGAAAATGCTTAATGTATTCTTTCATTGAAAGAAAACTCTCAATGAGAAAAGCCTCACTTACCTACTGAGGAAGTCCAGCTGTTGTACATCTTGTCATATGCAACAGTCTTGGAAGAGAGAAATGAGGAAAAGTGGTCTAATTGAGGAGAACTTAAAAAGCCAACCAAACACCCCTGCACCCTGCCTGTTTGTATCTGAAACACCAATGGATGGATTACATTGGTGCTTGTCCATGGCAATGTTTATTCTGAACTGCGTAAAGAGAATCTAAAACCAAAACTCAAAGTCAGTGACCTGACCTGAATGAGGAAAAATAAAATTCCTGTGAAGAAACTTCAGATCTCACCAGCATGTATGCAAATGTTTAGAAATCAATACAGCTCAAGCCAGAGCAGTAAATAAAGATGAGCACTGCAGTCAGCTCTTGTGTCATTTAAGCATCTGGTCTACTACAGTCATTGCCAAATTTAGTTCATGTAAAATAGATGTAAATGAATGTCTGTTGCAAAAGAGACTATAAAGTGAATATCTTCTAAATTGAATGTTGCTGTGGCAGAGTGACGAGAAAATAGATTTCAGAATTGTTGTGCAGAAATTCTAAAAGCCAACAGCAGTTTCTGCAGCTGCAGTTGCATTAACAAATAGGATTCCAGCATCTTTTGGGGAAAAAATATAGTCAATGCTCAGGAAGATGCATTTTTGGTATTTAAGAGACTGGATAAGCCTTATCTATTAGTATAATTCCAGTCACCATTCTAAATATGGAGAGCTAGAAGGACACTAACACAGTATCTGTCTTAGAGAAGGACTTTCCTTTCTGCTTTACACAATGTCATGTCAGCTCGAACGTGGGTCTGGGCAGAAGGGATATGAATGCTTGAGTGCATAGTGCTCTCAAGCAGATGGGCAGGCAAGCAGCAGGAAAAGCAGGGCTGAGACAGGAGTCAAGGGGGAATTGGCCTGTACCTGCAAAGACCATAGAAATTTTTCCCATCCTCAACTCTTCTCTTTTCTGTCTTCTCCTCACCACTGATCCTGCAAAGAGGTCACAAGTTGGAACTGAGTCACACATCCTCCCTGCAGTTTCTCCTTGGACTGTGAGGAAAAGCTTAATTTAAGTTTCAGATCTGGGCTTGAGAAGATAACAAGCACCCTTTTTGCAGTATTTTATGATTGGAATAGTTTCTGCAGGTTAATTGTCTTCTGTTGTTGCAGTATTTACAAGTTCTACAGTTTGTAATAATAACCTTTGGAGTCCTCATCTTGTGTCTGGGCAATGGGCTCATTGGAAGTTGTCCAAGTCTTGTGGGAAACAGCAGATCCTGGGGATTACCTGTACACTACTAGCTTCTTCTACTTCCAGGCATCATCTTCTCAAAAGATTCAAACATAATGAACATTAGACAAACTATGAAAGTGAAATGTAAAAGTTCTTCAGACACCTGTTCAATAAGGGCACCTTTCAAAAAATAATAGAGACTCAGTTATTATACCTCCTTTTTTCCACTTTCATTTCATGACTTTTCATTCCATGCCAGAGCTTTATGTCCATCTGATTGACTGTCCTTCTCTCTAATTTCTCCTCTACTTTGGTAAAAAAAATGTATCTCCCTAAGACTTCAAAGCAGCAAATGAATAGGACCCTTGGGAAAAAAATAAATCACTTTTTGAAGCCTCTTTTTAATAAGCTTATTGATCCTCTTGGTCAAAACTTCTCCTGGGGAGATGATGCCTGTCCTGATGTGTTGCTGGGTATTTTGGTCCTGGAGAGGAACTGAGGCAATTTCGTCAATGCATTAGCTACTTCCCAGTGACTCCTCTCATTTTCAGAGGAGCTGGTAACCTCAGTGGGAACACCAATAAGATGATGTACATTAAATTTGTTGAAATTTCTTTAGTTAAGGAATGTCTCAGAGATGCCCTTTCGGCCTCTCTCTTCAGCTTCTGCATCTTCCAGAGTTGGAATCCCTTGTGCTGACAGTATGATTGACTTGTTTGGGCAGCAGCTGTGTCCTGGAAGAGAGGAAATCCTTTAAATGAAGAGAGTCCCTAATAGAAAGCCTTATCTGTTGAAGTAAGGTCAGAGTGGAAGTAGCAGAAGAAGTTCTGAGTACAGATACACCAGACTGGTTAGAATTAGCTGAGCTGTGATTTGTGACTGCTTTCCTACTTTTAAAAGGTTATAACAGAAGACCAGCCTACATCTATACCAGTTTGTACTTGTATTTTCTCTCACTGAGTCTTTTTTTCAGTTTCATTAAAGTTCATCTTGCTGTAAGGGCTGGGTTTTTTTGTTTGTTGCCATATATTAGGGACCATTGCATATTATCCAGTTCTAAGAATTTGCTGCTGTTTAATTCTGCAGTTTAGTTCTTCTGAGGTTTATGTGTTTTCATGCTGAGACAATCTCTGAAGAGTCAAAGATATCATGCTCTGTGCCCTCTTCTTCATGTGACTTCATGTGCAAAGTGGCCTGGTTACTGGAAGGTAGGTGGTATGTGCTGTGGCAGCCAGGCAAGGCTGAGCTAGGTGTGACCTTAGAAGTCCTTAACAAGCAGGTTTTTGTGTAAGCCTTTTTTTTTCTGTCTTCTAAGGATTCTTGTCTAGTGGCTCATGATTTTTTTTTTTCTTCTAGGAGAGAATGAGCTGGATTGTAGATTCCTGTAAATAATATTTAGCCTTTCTCCCTTGAACTTAAATATTTTGTTGTTCATATCTCACTTTAGTAGAGGTTGAATTTTTTCCATCAATGATACATGTACTTGTCAAAGCTGCAGTAGACACTGGGGAAAAGCTATGATGAATATTGGAAATATATGATGTTAGCTTTATTGCAGAACTGTACCACTCCAATTGCCACCCCTTACATCTGTGGCCATCATTAAATGTGCAAAAGGCCAAGCTGTAACTAAACAGTACTGTAACTGTGTTGGGGATGTGCCAGTGGCATAAATGGGCAAGACAACAGCATGTAATAGCCTTCTGGAGTTAAAAGCATTATGCCTTAGACTGATCTGCCAACTCAGATGCTTGTTTGGGAAGGCAGTCACTGGGGCTTCAGTCATTGGAGCTGGTATATCTTATTTTCACCAGTCTTTCAGAATGTTCTTTTTCAGTTACTTGCAGTGCATCTTTACAGATGGTCCGTGAAGTTCATCTACATGTAATGCTTTTGCTACAAAATGTCTTGAAGAGCTGTAATCACTAGAGTGAATTCGTGTTAGAAGTAACAGGACAGTATCTTTGGTCTTAACTTTACAGAAGTTCTTTCATAATCTGTACAGTAAAGAATTACAATTCTAAGCTGAGTCAGGACCATGGCTTTATATCTACTAAGGTCATCTTTTAGTCATCAGAATCTGGTTTCAAACTCTTACATGCATTATATGTGTAATGACATAGTGACTTTGTCTTTGGTGCCTTTTCCAAAGATGAAAGCTTTTTCTTTTCATTTCTGTATAACTCTAGATGTTGCACACTAGTCCTTTCCTGTATGGGATTCTTCTGCCTTTTGAACCCAGCAGGCACTTCTCTTTTGATTTTTAAAATTTAAGTACTAAAAGATGTGGCCAGGATTCCTGTGCAGCCAACAGTATTCCCTTTTTTCTGGTCATCTGGTTGTTACTGAGATTTACAACATCTAGAGGTTCTCTGTTTTTCCTGTGTATTTTCAGTTTCTCATTTCTTCCACACCTTCACATATCCCAACTGTTCTATTTCAACTGCTTTCCTCTTCCTCTGCTACTTTTTACTTTCTTTGTGTTACTTTCTGGAACTTTGGGAAAAAAGAAATACAATGCATCTGTCTGTTCTCTTGCATGGTGTTTGAGCAAAGCTCCAAGTTTCCTGCTGGAGATTCTCCCTCCTCTTGAAGCCCATTCTCTTCAGAAATAGCTCCAGATACTGTATTCAGAGGCCCCTCAGTCACTTGTCTCTCGGATCTGGGGTGCTTTGTCCTATCACATCTAATTTAGTGTGTGCTTACCAAGCGCTGGCCTATTCAGTCCCATCCATTCCCACACCTTCCAATGCTGATGGACCCTTTTCAGCAATAGAGAAAAAAGGTGGAATCAGTGCCTTGCTACCAGCCAGGGATTTCCACAATCCATTTATAGAGAGGAAACTCTTTCTAATGAGGATTGATTTCTTTTTCATTTAGGTGCATTCTTCCTTTTGTGTGCAATAACTCCCTGTCTGCAAGATAAGTTAGCAAATTCCGTATCTGAGCTAAAGGTTTGGATTGAATTTGCAGCTCAGTGTTGCAGCTCACATGCTGTCATGATATTATAATTACTTTGCTGCAGTTATTTTTTTTTATATGAATTGGCAGCAGCTTTTACAGACAGGCTGAACTTCATGGAAACCTAATTTAAAATGCACAGAATGAGAAAAATGCCTGTCATGTAGGGCTCCTGCTGAGCTGGTAACAGTCTACAGGAAGACATCTATTTAAAAGAAATAAAGAAATATCAGAAATAGCCTTAGGTTGCTCAGATCTTATTTTCAGCTTTATTAAACTATTATCAGTTTCATAAATGCTGTTTTTAATTTTTCCAGCATTTCCAGGGCCATTAATTTAGTTTGCACTGCATTTGGATCAATTAGTACACTTGATAATGCGCTATTTGCCTCTGCCTATTTAAAACAAGTGAAAAAACAGGATGGATTTTCTGTGTATTAAAGAACCTGGAGTTCTTCCAAAGACTCTGATTAGTCCAAATGGCAAATCTCAGAGGCTGGCCAAGTGGAAACAAAAATTCCATGCTGAGTAGCTGACCAGTGGATCTATATTATCACCCCAATGACTTCTGAAGCCAATTCTTCTACTAAAATCTTGTCTTCAGGATTTTCCCATCTCAGTATGGATATACTCATGGAGACTGTATGCACAGCTTAATAGTAATAGAGGTAGAGCCACAGAATGTTCAGCACGAAAGATAAAAGGAAAACAAAAAAAACACCTGCTTCAAAACTTCAAGGATTTAGAAAGACTTCCTGATGTTATGGCAATGCTGTTAGAAACCAGTTGAGGTCACATTCAGCTTCCCTTTCACCACTGTACATCTTTACATTTGCTTCTCGGAGTTTAAAACACCCAGGTATTAGGACAGTAGAGAAGGCAATCTCTCTAAACCTGACCTGCATGATCTCACCAGGCACATAATCGAGATGCTAATATGTTAGATTTATGCTTCATTGTGCCCTGCTGTATGTCATAAAAGGGGGTCAAAGTGGTTCTAAATTTTCATGTTTCAATTTTTGTTTTAAAGAGGTGCTTGCTATAGAAAGCAAATGTAAGGCATGAACTTTACAGCAACACTTTTCTAATACAACTGAGTATATTTAGTATTGTCTTAGGTCACACTGTCAACTGTTCCTGCTCACTGCTCAAGAGTATTGGCAGCATCAAAGTGTAGTTATTAATGTAAAGCAGTGCTTGCTACAGGCTTATTTGGGACATACACATTACTGAAGTATCAAGGTGCAGTATGTGAATTTTATCTGCTAGAGAATGTGATTAAGATGCTCTAACTCAGAAAAACTACCTCTATTTATCGTTGCAGCAAAATTATTTTGGGGGCTGTTATATTATGTTATTGCCCTGTGAGGTTTTACTTTTTCATGCGTAAACAATATCGCATTTTGCCTGGATGTTTTGAATGTTTATTGTTCCCAGGAGATGCCTTGTTTATTTGTTTTGCTCCTGGTCTGTCACAACATTTTTAGTTTGACTCAGATTTCTTACAAGTTTTCACACAGCAAATCGTGTAATCTCATTTGCTTCACCAAACTTCATATGCAGCCCTGAGAAACATTCCCATTTCACTGAAGTGCCTCCTCAGTGGCACAGTACAGATAGAGGTAGATGTAAGTTACCGTAAAAATTGTATTGTGATGCTGCATTGGTTGATTTGTTCAACAATAACAAAATACAGAGCAATAGGTGAATGACCTAGGCTAGAAACCCTAGAGTATCTAACTGATATAGAAGTTTCTTACTCCTTTATGTGTCTTTTGGAAACAGGAAAAATTCTTGAAGTGTCTTCATTCAGCTTCTTAATGTCTTAAATGTGTATTTAAATGCGCTGATACTAGTCAATTAAGTAAATGGGGTTATGGATCATAAAAAAGTAGAGCTTTTTCATGGAAACTGCAAAATTCCAGTATAATTTGTATCTGACACTCCACTATAAGAAACACACTGTCTTTATCTTGCCCTAAAGCTTTTGATGTCCTGCCAACCCCCTGGAGCTTGAGAATTACTGTGCTGGCTAACATGCCATACAGCCCACAGTTTCAAAGGTTTCTTCTAGGTGGATGTGTGGTCCTGTGTGGCAGTACAGTACAGGCAGGCCAGTCTGAGGAGTCCTGCCCTGTTGCTGACACTATTTTGTGGGTAAATAGATGGCTTTGGTCTCTGGATTGCCTTTCAGAAGGGGGAAAGTACAAGCCCATCAGGCTGTGCCCTCCTGTGCAGCAGATTTCTCTCTGTACAGGTTTGGTGCTGCTGTCCATTCCTTTCCTTAAGCCCATGTGGTGCCGGTACAATTATCAGAGCTCTGGTCTCAGAATGACATGTCAGCTCCTGAGATCTTGACCTGTCAGCTGTAGTGCACAAGAGTGATACTCATTTTAACTGGAAACTCGCTTTCTGTCCAGTGTACATTTTTATTTCAAGTTTTCTGTTTATATAACAACAGGGCATCGTTATTGTGGTACTCTCCAGCAGTGGTGATTTTGTTTGCTATTAGTGACTGATTATGTGCACTGTAAGAGATTTATTTTCTTTTTGCTGTGCACTATTATTCATAGTGTAGAACACAGCTAGTAATTTTACTGAGAGATTTTTTTGGGAGAAAAAACCAGCAACAACATAACAGTAGTGTGCATAAGGCTTCACAGGGCTGTTCAGAGAGCATCTTTTCCCCACAATTTGGATTGTTTTGTCAGTGTATATTAGAGGTGACCACTTGATTGCTGCTCAGTGAGACCGTACTTTTTGTAAATTTTTTTTAAGTCAAACCTTATTTAACTCTGTCTTTTAACAAAAATTACTTCTGTACTCAGCTGTTTGCTTGAGAACACTTGAAGTTTAAGATGTCAGGACTTTTATTTTCACTTGAGGTGAAGGTATTTCAAAAGTTGCCTTACTCTGCCAGAATTTTTATTAGTGAGGCAACACAATATTTAAATATTTATAGTGCTGCTGTTTGTTTTTATTTCCTACCTGGTATTATTAGGCATGTTTTCAGCTTTGCACATATGTAGTTGCAAACTCTGTCACAGAATGGGTAAGGTTGGAAGGGACTACAGAGGGTCATGTGGTCTAACCTCCCTGCTCCAGCAGAGTCAGCCCAGAGCACATGGCTCAGGATTGCATCCAGAGTGTTTGTGAATATCTCCACTGAGGAAGACTCCACCCCCTGTCTGGGCAATCTGTTCCCTTCCGTGGTCACCAGCACAATAAAATTCTTCCTCATATTTCCTCTTGTCCTATTACTCAGCATCACCAAGAAGAACCTGTCCCATCCTCCTGAAACTCTGCCTTCAAATACTGATGGACATTGATGAGGCCCCCTCTCAGATGTCTCATCTCGAGGCTTAACAAGCCCTCAGCCTTTCCTTGTAAGGGAGTTGCTCCAGTCCCTTGAACATCTTTGTTCCCCTCCTTTAGACCTGCTCCAGGAGCTTCATGTCTCTCTTGTCCAGAGGAGCCCAGAACTGGACACAGCACTCCAGATGTGGCCTCACCAGGGCTGAGGGACAAGATTACCTCCCGACCTGCTGCCAGTGCTCTTCCTGATGCACCCCAGGATATCATTTGCCTTCTTGGCCTTAAGGGCACTGCTGGCTCATGGACAGCTTGTTATCCACTGGGAACCCCACATCCTTCTCAGTGCTGCTTTCCAGCAAGTCAGATGAATGTCTTCAAAAGAAACATGAATGCCTTCAAAAGAAACAAAATTGTATCTAATATATATATCTTCACAATACACACATTTATCTCATTCCTGTCTGGAGTAATACGCTTTTGTGTTAAACTGTTGTTTAGAATTATGCTTAGCTTATGTTCGAGTTATGCTTAGCTTCGTAAGCTAAGTATAAGCTTTGTATATGAAGACTAGGTACTACATGAGAGAACATACTACAGGGTGTTATGGTTCTGATGATTTTGTGCCTTATTTCAAAGAACACACACTTTGTGGAGCTCTTGTTCTTTTAAGAGGACACTTGTAGTCTCAAAGAATATGTTTTCAGAAACTATTTGTAGATTCTAGTGAAACCTCTCAAAAGCTCCAGGAAGCTGCGTCAGAGGGCAGGACGGGAAGGACTAAGTTTGTGTTTAACGAAGTTGGGCGTTCATCATCTGCCCGTGCTGCTGTTACCAGATTGCAGAAGGTCTCAGTATGAGGATATTGAGGGCAGAAACATGCACACACAGAAAGAGTAACAGTTTTCAAATTGCCTAACTGCTTTATAAAAGCCAGTCACAGCAGGCAACTGGAAAAGCTAACAATTAAATGAATCTTACCTGCTTTCATGTCACAACTTCCATAAGGAAGAATTTCCACAAATCAGATCATGTAACTGTGTCTTTGTCTTCTTCAAGTTCACTTCTTGAGCCTTATTGTCTGTGGGATGTCTGCCAGAATCTGCACAGTGGTACAACTGCTGTGTGGCTGTGGTGGCTCCCCACAGTCATTCTGCTCAACAGTGAAACATATGCCCATGGTTTCTCCTGAATTTAGTCAGGGAATATTGCAATTATGTTTCTCTGTCCTAAAATTTTTCAGCATAGAGCAAAATCTAATTTTTTGGACAGGACGTGACTAAATGGAACGTTTAACCTAGATTTAGGAAGGGGGCTAACCTGGCAAGCCAAAGGCTGAATTTCATTTTGTGGAAAATTTTTTGTTATTGCAATTTTTATTTGTTTTTTGTTTGTTTGTTTTGTAATTTCTTATCCATAAAAGGTCTTGTAATTCTTGTGCACTTTAGGATGCATAGCTGGGACACTTTTTCTGCATAATCATGAAATGTATGTAAGAATATATATGGCATGCACGTGATCAAGTCTGTTAAGAGCAGTCAAAGCTAAATTTGTTGTTATTTAGGGAAACAGGATGTTAGGAGGAAGTAAAAGTGTGTGCTACAACAACAAAAATAAATGCCAGTTCCCCACACAGCATTTATGAGTATGAAGCAGTTTAGTCGTGGAACCAGGGAACTGATACATCTGTTAAGAGAACTGCGTTTTATGCACCATAAAATTAAATGTTGCATTGCCAAGAAATATAGCAAGTATTTCTGTAGTCAGTTTTTGCAAACTAAACATTGTAACATGATATCCTAAGAAGGTGATGCTGGCAGTCTGGCTTGAAATCATATTCCATTAGGAACATGCACTGTACCTGATGGAAGGATTACAGCTGTCTTTTACGGTGCTTTATTTTTTCTGCATCGAAACTATACTGTGTAGCATTAGCAGACTAAAGCAAAAGAAAGATATTTCATATTTATGTTGAACCATATAATCCTAAATGAATCCAAAGTACTAAAAAAATCTATATAGCATATGTCCCCTGGTGCTACTGAAGCACTATTATCAGGTTGGGAAGCAAACAAAGGCTGTCTGGAGTGCTTTGCGTGTGTTGGGAAAGAAAATTTTGCCCAGACACACCAAGCGTTAAGTACTGCAGTTCTGAAAAGTTCCAACACCTTTAATACAATCATGGAATCATTAAGGTTGGAAAAGACATCTAAGGTTCATCCAGTCCAACTGTTAGCCCAGCACTGCCAAGCCCATCACTAAATCATGTCCCCAAGTGCCACCTTTACACATCTTTTAAGTCCCTGCAGGGTTGATGACCACCACAGCCCTGGGCAGCCTGTTCCAATGCTTGACAACCCTTTTGGTGAAGAAATTTTTCCAAGTATATCCAATCTAAAGGCCAATGAAACCAGTTGTAGAGATTTTTCATTACTTTGGTGTCTTGAAGCACAAGACATTGTGCTGGGGCCTATATGGCACAGTACAGAGTGCACTGATGCAGAATCACTGAAGTCAGATTTGTGACCAAGGTGGCACTGCCCTGTAAAAAGCAACCAAGGATCTATGTATCATTTTGCTTTTGCTTTGCCATTCCCCAGCATGTTACTACTCGGTTCTCTGCAGAAAAGACAGACACAGGGAACAGGTAGCGGAAACTCAAGTCAATATTGTGAATGTTTTCTAGGTATCAGCCAAAATATGTGCATGATTAAATGTGCATGTAAAGACACAAGTCAGCAGTGTGGTCTTATAAATAGTGACAGTGATGTACTCCTTGGAGTCTTGTAGCTGTAAGAATTTCGAGGGTAAATTCTTAGGCACTGTGTAAATTGGTATAGATTTACTAATTGACACTAGCAGAGAGGGTGGCCCCTTGGGTTTCTAAAATGCTCTTGGCTCATTCAAAGATTATACACACGCAAAGATTATATTTGCTTTTCTGCTCTTACTTGTTAAAGGCATTCTTTATTAAATTATATTTCTGTAGTTAACTCTGTTCTGTAGAAGTGCCTGGCAGGTTCAGGCTCTTAATGCATCTTCCTCACTGGGGGGTTGTAAGGCTTAATTGTTCATAATGTATAAAAGCTTGAGATGAAAGGATTTATTTAAAAGCAACGTATTATGATGATTATAAAGCTGATGGTGATGTGTATCACACCTGCTGTCACACCAGCTTGAGAAAAGCAATGTTCTGCCTGTAGACTGAAATTTCTCTGGAACAGTGAGAACAATATCACTTTTCAGTGCCTTTTTTTTTTCCCTATTGAAAAATCTGGTGTGTCTTTCAGAAATCAAAATACTGAAGTTTATTATCTTTTCTTATGTATAAAACTAATTTGCTGATACTATTAGCTAAATCCAGGTATTGAGATGAACATGTCTTTTGCCTCTGGGAAAATTAAAATAATTGCTAAAAAGAAACTCTTTTTTTGAGAAGAATCTGCTATTGTGGTAAAATTTTAGCTACTGCAAAACTTTCTGATTTAAAGTGCAGATGAGAGCTGAGATTACTTGTCTCCAGTTATTTGCGTTCTCTTTTTGATCCATCAACTGCAAAAGTCAGAGGAAGTGTAGGATGCAAAAGTTATCCAGACCTACCTAAGAGAATTCATTATTTAGTGTGGTACGTTTTAGCACTGTGTTTGAACCTCTCTTCCGCCACCTCTCCAACCCCCCCTTCTTTGTTTTCATTGTTTTCTTTGTTAGTCTTTCTTTACCTTATATAAACTTGATCTGAATGAGACAGCATGCCCTGGGGCATTGCTTATGGGATCCAGGGCTTTTCATCTCTTGATTGCCTTCTTGGCAGCATCTTTAGTGAATTCAAACCTTTATCTGTTAGAGACTGCAAGGTAAATTGAGATTAACTTTGAGTTCTGTTCCTTAATGGGGAAATGTCTCTATCTTACAAGGCATCTTTCTTGATAAGGAGTGAGGGCTGGATGGCTATTGTGGGGGAGCTCTGAAGGCTTCACCTACTGAAGTCCTTCCTGTTGTGTAAGCAGAGGGCTGTGATCTCTGGAACTGACAATTCCCATCCTTCTGGTCTCGGTCAATAGAATGCAATCAGGTGTTTGAAAAAGGAATTTTATTTCGAGTGGAGTGTCTTGGCAGAACGAGTGAGATTTAAAAGGTGATGAAAAAGCCCATTAGAAAAGGTTTTCAGGCTGTTACTTGCAGCATAAGTATAATATTAAGACAATGAGAGAGAACACCTGAATTTTAGTGTGCATTTTTAAAAAGACTCAGCTCAAGGTCTCTTAATGTCTTTATAAATTATTTGTCTTTACACATCCTTGATCAAGACCTGAAAATCCCCATCGCCATTTTATTTCCCTTTTCCATCTTCTCCCTCCCAGTAATATCACCTTCAGATAGATAAATGCTCTCAATAATTCCTTGATTTACTATTGCATATTTTGTGCAGCTATCAAAACAAGCATTTGTTTGCAGTTTCAGTTGTTATATTTGCAATAAGGCAGCAGCAACTTTAAAAACAAATGTTGCTGAATGTAAGACTTTAAGGCTGTGATTGCAGCCAGGCAACATACTTGCTTCCAGCTGTGACTGAAAATGCTTTCTTAAAGTTTCTCTACAATTTCAAAAGACAGTGTTCCTCAGATAGAGAATAACCATAAAATAATATTTTATTAACATTTTAGGCATATTTTTACAGCTTTATTGAACATTCTGGTATTTTTCATAACACGCAGTTACTTGAGGGTGCTTGGATAGATTTTCATTTAGCAATATAGAGTAAATCTCACATTGAGACAGAATGTTTCTCACTGGTAAATAGGCTTGGGTTTTGTTGGTGGAGGTGCCTGTCAGTGCTACAGGGCAAAGCAAGAACGGTGAATTAAAAGTCTGTATATCTGTTCCATTAGGGGTAATCCAGCCAGTCTTGTGCTGAATTTGTCTACAGAGAGTGTTTGTTTGGTTTGGAACACTAGGATGACAGATCTGTAAAATGTGCATTGCTAGAAAACTCTTTTCATCTCGTCTGAATATTCCATATATTGAGGCCAAATAGACCTCAGATTGCACACACTGTTATTGAATTCAGATTTTTACAATTAGTTCAATGAGGTTTGAATCAAGGTCTTTCTAAAGTTGTGGTAATAGATCAGGCAAGGGAAAATGCTTTTTTTGTGCTTCTGGAACATGCTTCTTTATCCTTAGATTAAGATCAATTAAGCATAACTGATTTCTAAAGAAGCTGTTATGTTTGTAAATGTAAATTATTCTATACCCATTTGTTAAAACAACTAAGGAATATAATAAGCGCACTGATTTGATGCAGAGGAAAACTCCAGTAGTATCATGTGACGTGTTCTCAAAGTAAATTTCAGTTTGGTTTTACAGTTTTAACTGTTGACTTGAATTTTGAAAGATAATTATCAGTGGGTTCGTGGAAGAAGTATTCTGCCCTATTTTGTCATGCTTATTATTAGGTTACTAAACAGACAGCTGCAGTTGGCTCAAAATGGTGCACTAAAAATATTGAAGAGTCTAGCCTTGAGGAAGCAGAGCAGTAAAATGGCAACAAGAATATTTATTTAGCAGAGAATCATCTGGGGATGTGAGAGATGCTTTCAAAAGTGTAATATATCACAGGACAAATTTTATTATATTACTTTTGTCTCTACTGCTTCTATTGATCTTTTTCAAATACATTTTAGAAAATTGTCACGTATCTGTGCTCAGAGCCATAAAATAAGGTTGACATCAATAAGGGTTTTATATGTACCATTTCACCAGTAGAGCAGAATGGGTACATTCTGCCCCTTCAATATGCTTTCTGAATTAATTTAATTAAATATAGCTTGTTTGTTCATTAGAAAAGATTTTAGATGCAAATGTATTGATCAAGGTGGATAACTTACACATTCAAATGTAAGCTCCATTATTGGGGTAGTACAAAGGAAATGATCAGTATTTATCACTGTGATTCATTGTACTAATTTTAAGGAGTTTAGGTTTCATTTTTCAAAAAAAAATTCAGCATCTCCAGCCAAACAGCACTTGAGCCCACCCTGCAAGCATCCAGATGAATGACCTGCTGCTTGCCTACAAATGGCCACAGCTTGATTACACATCAGTCAAGCAAAACACCAAGCACCAAGAGAATTTAACATCATGTTACAGCAAAGAAAGGGCCCGCTGCTAAGAATTCAATACCTTCTTGAGAGATATGCCAAGCCTTCCAAATTCACCTAAATCTTAATTTTGCAAGTGCTGTGTGACACAGCGCTGGGTACTTGTAAAGATTCACTGCTACATCAGCTGAAATGGCCTAGTGACAAACTCTAAAATATTAGTTCATCACTTTGATAAATATGATATAGGATGCAAATACATACACAGACCCTCAAACTCACACACAGTAGGTGTCTGTGCTTGTATCCAATATATTTGACATAGTTTCTTCCTGATGCATTTGTTATTCTTGATAATCCTGCTAGGCACTTTGGTATTTTGCCCCTTTTTCCTTCTTTACTCTCACTGTGTGCTGCCTGCCAAATTTGAAAGAATTCCTTCATGCTTTTTTGGGTGCTTGGAAAGCCCCCCATCTCCAAACCTTAGTTCCAAGTTCATCCATCTTTGTTCAGACTTAGTTCTAATACACTTACATGTTTTGTACTGCCAGGATTTGAGATTTTGACTGCACTGGGCAGCAATTATGATAATTATGTTTGCAAATTAACAGTTATATATGAAATTTCTAGAAAAAATAATTCAGAAATAAAAACATTACAATCCACTGATAGAACACCTGAGATGTCTAGGCTCTTCCTGGACTGAATAACCCTCATACATATCACACATAAAATCAGAAGCATAAACTAGGTTGGAAGCCCCTCACAAAAGTGGTAACTGCCCAGCTAAGGGTTTGTCTTCCAGTCACAGGTGTGTTTTCCTCCTGACTGACAGACTGACCCCCACTCCCCTTCTTGCTCCAACACATGGGATGAACATTTTCCAGGACAGTTCTTTCCCAAAGTTCATTCCTGCCAGATTTGTCCTTCTCTGACTCCAGCCAGCTGTAAAAGGGCTCCGGTGGCATTTGGCAGACTTTTGTGTGAAATAAGTCACACCCTGTATGCAGTGGATGCAGTTCATTGGACCAAAAAGAGTCTTGTACTTTTATAGATGATAGTGTCACACTTGAGTACAGAGAAAAAGGGCAGAACCTCTGCTGCTCCCTTATTTTGGTTGTGTGTTTTCCCTTAACTTTCTCAGCTGTCCTCTAAACCCACCTCAGCAACTGGTATCATCCAATTACTCTGGTATTTGGCTTACATAGTTGGATTGTTATCAACTGTGCCCTTGTGCATACTTGTCTGAGTAAATTCAATCAGCTAATGCAATTGTGGTCTTTCCATCAATTGATTATCAAATTGCTTGCATAGTTACACCAGCCCATATCTCTTCCAGAGCTGCATATTTTTGTTTACCCAGGCAGTCTGTGCCTGACCCCTTCCTTGCCTTTCCTGAATGTCCCTTTTTTTCATTTCACAGGCATTTAGTATGTCAAGAAATATATGATATATATCTGATTTATTTGGGAAGGTGATCTTTGTATCTCTTCATAGTCAAATAATATTCCTTTAAATTTGTAGGGTAATTACTTGGGTTTATTTTATTCATTTATTTTCCTTTACTAAAATATTTTATATATTAAAGTACAAATAATAACTACTGGATTACTCTTGGAAGTGAGAGGTATTTGCTCAGCTTCCGTGCTGCAGTACCTGCTTTCCTACAATAGCACAGTGAGGCATAAAAAAGCCAAACTAGAATAATGCAGCTTGTGCATGTCAAGGAGTGTGGGATTTTCATGCTGCTCTTTGTGGGGCTCCACAGTGAGACTCCCCTGTCCCTCCAACATCATTGCAAAAATTCAGCAGACTTATAATTGTGGCTGTTTGTGTTCTCTACAGATTCATCATCAAGGAGGATGTGCATCAAAAATAAAATTCCTCCTCTGCAGAGAAATTATGTCTATTTAGGAAAGGTCTTTCTAAGATAAAGGCTTTTATTTTGGTGGAAGAAATCTGTTGGCATTACAGAGGTCTGCTCACCTTGGCAGAACCTCCTGAAGTCAATAGATTCTGTTTCCTTTACATACAGAATACTGAATAAGTCTCTTAACAATGGAAATTTACCTGTGTAGACTTTACCCTAACAGCATCCTCACTTAATTTGCCTGATAAAGCCCTTATGGTAGATTCAGTAACCACTCTCTTTTTTAACAAGGAGACAGGATCTGCTTATGGGGATGCATTAGCAATAGTCGATCTAGCTATGATTTATCTTTCTTGTGTTAACTTTGTTTGAGTAGGAGGGAGTCTGTAATCAAGGTTTATAACGCTAGTTCTGTGGTACTGGTGGATCCCCATCCCCTCCAGACATTGTTGATTTTGAAGGGTCTAAACCACAATGGAAATCTATATCCCAGAGCCCCTAAGACATATGACAAAGCACAAGCACCAAAGCAAGTGGCTTCAGGAGAGCCTGGCCACTCCAACTGATTTCCTCTTCAGTCACTGAGCTCTCCCTGTTAGGTCCTCTTGTCCATAAGGCATAGGTACAGAAAGGATGTAAGGATTTTCCTGAATTAATTTCTTCTGCTAATGGTCTAAAGGAAAAATCCCACTGTTGGAAATGAATGAATTTTGATAAAATGTTCTAAAAGGCTTCAGCCAGAGGCAGGACTATTAGAGAAGAGTTCAAATAAGTGAAAGTTGGTAAAATTGCTAGCAATGAAACTGTTTTGCTATTATTAGAAGTATTGAGCATTCTTAAAATTTAAAATAGTGCTTTGGTACTGCATATAATACTGTGAGCTATATTTCCAGCAGTTAAGGAAAGTCGCCTTTAGACAAATATTTTGATATTGTAACTATGTTCTGAGATTTGTGGGTTTGATATCCCCATTTCCTACAAGCCTGCAATGCAGGAATGGGAGGGTTTGTAGAAGAACCATCTGGGGAACAGCAGGATAATGCTGACACTCTTCCTTGAGGATTTCTTTTTTTGCACTAAAATATAAGAAGGAATCACATCCTTCAAATGCACCAAAGCCTGAGCAGTAAAGACAAGCATAGTTAGTCTGTATTGCAGAGGATTTTTCATCATCTACAAAAATTGAAAAGGAGAGTTGAATTCTTTCGTTCTGCAGCCATTGCTCAGCTTTTCCCTCAGCTTCATCCTTCAACATCAGTGTGTTGAGCTGGTGGCTGGGTGACTCCTGGACAGTACAGAGTCCCTTCTCACAGCAATCTGTAGCTCTTTAGGGTGTCCCCGTACCAATATTGTTGTGGTTTCTTTTTCTTTTTTTTTCTTCCTTTTTTTTTTTCCTATAAATTGCTAAGATGTGACATTTAAAAATACTCAACACTTTGAATATGCATAAAGGAGCTGTGTTTGGATATGGCTATATAGGAAGGAATAGAAAGAGTTTTTGCCTATGACAGGCATCCCAGTCTCCCTCTCCCAGATGGAGAGGGCCAATGGGCCAATGACTGTGCCCATGTCAAGACCTGACTGCTGCACTGACACAACACATAAGCCCTAATGGGAGAATCTTTTACAAGACCAGCCCTGTCTCATAAGCCTTTCTCTGTTAGAAATTTTAAGTGAGAACAGAAGAAAACACCACCTCACCCTGCTGACCTACTAATAGGATTTATTGTAAGAAGCAGACATTTCACATTAGTAAGTTGGTTGCATTCATTATGGTGGCAAAGAAAGTGCATGAGTGCTCCATCTGAAGCCTTCTTACCTCCCTGTCTCTATCAGCATTAATAACCTTCAGTGGACATGCATGATTACTATAGACAATAAACATCATCCTTTTCGTCCCCTTTATGAATTCTTTTAAGAGCTGTGTGTAGTTCTTTCCCAGTACAATGTGATGTATATTAAGGATGAACCATTCACTTTTTTTGCCATTATCTTTCTCCCCTCCACCCATTCCTTTATATCTGCTGTGCCACAAATTCTAGTTATTTTGATGTTTGCAGAAATGTGTTACTACTTCATGAAAGTCTCTGCTTACTCTCAATTTCAAACCAGAAAAAATGCAGACGTAGAATTTAGTTTGCACTTTCTCTGAGAATGCTGAAAGTAGAGATGAGCAAGCTTTCTTTCAAGAGCTCTGGAAGGAATCTTTTGAGTCTCATCATGGTTTTTTATATATTTTAGAGCTGTATTTCATACTTTCAGCTTTCTGCACAGTTATACTTTCCTACAAATGTTTATATGCAAAAAACCCACAAAATGCTACTCTTAAACCATATTTCTCTTCTTCCCATGCAGTAGAAATTGGCTGGTTTCAAAACAGGTATTTTAGAGTGTGTGGAGTGTGTGCATTGATGAGCAGGAAGCATTACTGGGCAAGAACTGTGCTTTCTGCACAGCAC
The DNA here is from genome assembly GCA_035222235.1 of Margarornis squamiger. NCBI lineage: Eukaryota > Metazoa > Chordata > Aves > Passeriformes > Furnariidae > Margarornis > Margarornis squamiger. The sequence goes on from JAWWTY010000156.1 coordinate 3,820,853, forward strand.
TGCCTTGCTCCAGTCACAGAAATGCTCAGGTGTTTTACTGCTGTCTTGTCTATACCACTGTAACGTTCTTCTCCCCATGCTATCCTCCATAAAACAGTATGGCATGCTATGAATTATATATTTTCAGTAAGGCAGATGTGTCTATCAGTTCAGTCAAGAGATATGATGATGTGCATTTTTTTCCCTCTAAGTGGTTAACAGTTGCAAAAGATTCTTTTTATTGCCTAGTACTTTATTCACTTTATTTTTCTTTTTAGTGCGTTGGAAAATAAATCTTAAACGTTTCTTCTGTTATCTAGCACTTTAAGCCTTTTCACAGCATTTGTAACATCTCTTTGTCAACACTCCATCTGTGATTTTAGCTTGCAGGAATCACTTTGCAAATCTGTTATTAGCTTAGATGCAGAGAGCTGCTGTTTAAATATTAATTGTAACTTCCCTTGTAAGTGCAGTCAGATGCACTGAGTAACCTGTGAAGTTCAGTAAATATCTGGGAGGGAGGCAGAGAGTGTTGGGGTAGGGCGTGCTCTTAGTTGTAGCAAAGGTGCTACCCAGATTACCAGTACAAAACAGGTAAGTGTCCTGATGTCATTTCCTTTCCCCTTCTTACCTCAGTTCTGCTACTTGCACAAACACAACAAAAAGAAAGAAAATGAACCTGCACACCTGCACACTTAGTGGACTTTCTCTAAACTGGTTGTAAGCAAGAGGAACATCACACAGTGCTCACATGAAAAGATGAGATCCATCAGTTGTTTCAAATCCTAATTATTGGTCAAATACTTCTAAGGAACTTGGGTATTGCTCTGTCAAGAATCCCAGGGAGGCATTATTTTGGGGTTGAGCCCTTCTCTCTTTTCAGTCATGACTCTCACCATGTTTAATTTCTTGATTCCACAAAATGTCCTTTATATTTAAAAATAAAAAGTAAAAAAGCAAAATGTTGTGTGTTTATAGACATCTCAGTGGAGTGGATTTGATGGAACTGAGGAACAAAGTAGTTGACACCATCTAACCAGCCTGTTTTCTGTGGGTTACCAGAGCACTGTAATTCTAACACACATATTTGGTATAATTGAAAGAAGATCAACCCCATTAAAGTAATATCTTGTATTTTTTCCTCTCTTCTTCTTCCACATGGTTACTAATCTTTTGTTGGTGAGGTGGTTTGCCTACGGTGTAATCTGAGATTTTTCCTCTTGTCATTTGAACTACTTCCCTTTGTATTTGCAGGTGGACTGAATTTTAATATGTTGACTTCTGTTAATTGCTTAGAATTTAGATGTTGTTCTTATTATCCTTTTAAAAAAATTAATTTTTACCCATATATTCCTTTTATTTTGCAGCATTCTGTGAAGAAGGATGTAGATATGGTGGGACTTGTGTAGCCCCTAACAAATGTGTCTGCCCTTCTGGATTCACGGGAAGTCATTGTGAGAAAGGTAAAGCTTTACTGAAAAACACCTTCTTTGCTAATGAGAAATATGATGTACTGAAGAAGTAATTACTTTCCATTCATTCATTCTGCTTGATGTTTTCTCTCCATTGAAGATAGGACTGTTCTACTTCTGCCTTTTCTGAATTGAAAGTTAGTCTTGTTTAAAATTTTCCATGTTTAATTTTATCAGGGATATGTCTGCTTTTGCTTCCAGTGGACATTTTTAGTTAATTAGAAGGAACATCAAATGAAAAATATTTACTCCATCTGTTTCCTGTGGTGCAAGCTCAAGGTTTCCTTCTGCTTTTTCCAAATTTGTTGTGCAAATTATACCAGAACTTGGATGCTTGCTTTTCACTTCAGGTTATTGAATTCTAAAGGTCTTACTTGTTTCTAAGTCACTGAGACCACCGTTTTTTACATAATCACAGCCTATTCCAAGAAATCTCACTACTCATGAGTAGATTTTGCCTTTTCAGACTTTTCTGTTCCAAGATTTGCTCCTGAAGGCCTCATAGTTCTACCTTTCTCTTTGTTTCACAAAAAGCTGGTTCCTTGTCTACCTTAAATGACTCTTACTCGATTCTTTATATATCAGATTTGGGATTTTATTTTAGTTGGTATTTATTGTGGATATGTGTCATTTAACTAACTCAGTGATGGGAGTTTTTCACACTGCATGTTTGTTACTGTTTGCACTTGTATTTACTGTTGGATATAAAGTGGATTTTTAATCCAGGGTGCATGATGTAGCATGGACGTGATTATAATTGATGAATCTTTTTTAGGAAGAAAAAAGGGAAAACAAAGAAATAACTCTGAAAGTTAAATCACTGGAACCACTTGTAACCCCGAGATTGTGCAGTAATTTGTGTGTTTATTAAAGTCACTTAAGCCCAGTTGTCAACAAATCTGCTTTAAGTAGCTTCTGAAAACTGCTGCATCTTTTTAGGAATGTAGTCAAATCACTGCATACTAAAAGCCCATCGTTTCTAGTTGTCAGAGCTGTTTATGATTATTTAAGAATGAACTAGGGCATTAATATTTTCATATCATCTAGAATAAATCTGAGTACTTCTCTCTTTTTTGCCTATGGCCTTTGGGTTATTTATTTAAACAGAAAAAACTCCTGCCATTTGCCATGTTTTAAATAGAAAAGCCTCCTGCCAATTCAGCAGTCAGCACTGGCAACGTAATGGGGAAGTAATACAAGACATTCCTACCTCAGACCTCCACCTACCACAGCTCCCCAGCTGCTGATGGTTCCTGCTAGTTGCTCTCTCCTGTGTATAATTTGCTCATTCCTTTCTAAAACGTCTGTTATTCAGGGAGATCAGGGCATTCAGAGGGATGAAGGGTACTAGAGATGTGTTCTATGTTTGTGAGAATACAGGACTGCAAAACCAGTACCTGTGTTGCCCGAGGGTTCCCTGCCTGCCCAGGGCTTCAGCCCAGCTTTCAGCTTCTCTGCCCATGTTTCTTTCACCCAGCAATCTTAGAACATTCTTTTTTCTTATAGCTCTAAAGGGACTTTCATAACTAGAGCACAGAGTCTTTAAAATGTTGAAGTGATGGTTTAAAATTGATAAATGGAGGACATAACCGTTTTTGACTCCTGTGTTTTTCATGCCTTTTGTATTGTTTTGATCTAAAATATGAGTTAGCACACCAAGTAAAGGAAGCATGGCAGGCATGGTACTCTCATTATATCAAGCAATTTAGAAGTAGATGTCAGAAGGAGATAGCTGCTGTGAATAAAATCTATACAACTTGAACCAGAAGTCAGTTTATTTTTTGCTTTGAAGATGTATAGGATTTACCAGTATGCCACAAATCAAGATAATGATGGTAGCATTGAAAAACCTGACATCCAAGCTGGTTTGAGAATGAGTAGGGTTTTCTATGTGAAAATTTGTCACATTTTAGTTGTGTTAGAGGGTTTGAAAACTTCAGCAGATACACCCTATGTCACATGCATATTTCAGTGGTTAAATGCATATCAGAGCTACATGAGAACAGCTTCAGCCTTCTGAAGGTGTGTGCCCTGGACAAACTAAATGTTCAGAGTAGAAGGGTGATGGATGAACCACCTTTGAGGCAGGGTTCCCTTTGCTTCCCTGATTACTCCTAAAAGATGTAGTCCTCTCAGGAAGGGGAGGTGGTTCAGTACACTTTCCTCATAGTCTCACTGTTTGCTGCAGTGTTTTTAAAGGAAACCTAAGTATTCAAAACCCACGTTTGTTTGTTTTCCTGTTGTCTGTAACATTAGAAATTAGCACTTTGTTATATTTAACATATGGTAGCATTGCCTTGATCATTATAACACAGACCAAAGATGATGAAATGGTGGGACATCAATTCAAAGCTTAAATGTTCCTGGCAAAATCTTGTCTGGTGGAAGCTTATGGTGAAGTGATACATATCAGAAGTAAAATTATGTGTTTTGGCAATATATTCAATTTGCCATGGTGCACTTGAGAATGTCCTTCAAACTGACAATACAGCAAATCCATATACATTATTTGTGATCTGAAAGGACTCGTCACTGGCTAAAAACACTGTGACCCAAATTGGCTTCATCGCCATTTAAAGGGTAAAATGAGCCAGTAATTAGAAATGTTGAAAAGCAGGTGCATTTACTTCTGAATATGAATCATATGTTACTCATCATTTCTGACTGCCTGGTTGAAATGATGATACTAGGTTAATTAAAAATTCAGAGATATTTGAGAAGGGTAGGATTTATACTGGTAATTTACTTAGGTGAAATTAAAATACACATTTAAGGCTTATGTACAAATACATAATTCAACATGCTGCTAAGAAGAATTGCCTCTTGCCAGTTGCTGTGCCTGACATAAGGAATCATCTTAACAGTTGTGGGGCTGTCTTTTATTTTTGAAGGTGAACTGCAAATTGATATTCAGAGGTGATGTGGACTAATTCTCCATTCATTACAATGCTGTTTCTTTAAGCATGTGCTTGTTGCTTCTAACTGCATTTTTGTAATTTTCTATTTAGGATCTGATTCTATCTTCAAACCAATTCTTTGTTTATTTTGTGTTTTGCTGGCCACAGCTGAAATCTGTGATCTCTGTGATCATTACCATTGTGATGATATTTAACCCAGTTGTGATATTTGTGTTGGAAACTTGTGATGCATTTACTGACATTGCTGTGTCATTCCAGCATGTACCTACCTGATGGCTGAGATGGAGACAGGCATCCTTAGCTGTATGTAACACTGCTGGCTTAAGCCCAGGTGCATCCTTCGCAGGGATCCCTATTAAAGGCTTCTAAGAGACATTTTGGTGTGCAGAGAGGAATGCAGATACAGTCCTTTCTGAGAACTGCTCGCAGCATGAACTCAAATGCCCTGGTTTTCCATCCATCTCGTATTTTTTGCCACCTTTAAAACAAAAACTCTGATCATTCATTGAGCTGCTTTTCTCTATGTGCGTGATCCACAGGTCAGTGGAGTTTTAGTGCTGGTTTTTAGACAGGTTCACAGTTACCCTGTATTTGTGGAGTGTTAGTCACTACTGCCCCTGATGAAATGGTGATGAGGAGATAGGCAGGACAATCTATGATAGCAAAGGCAGGAGTAAAGAGATGATTGAGTACCTAGAAATCACAAGCATTCCTTGAACACCTGGCTACATGTGCTGGAGTCCTGTGCATGGGACTCAGAAATATATATCAACATCTGTAAAGTGCTGGGATGGTAACCAGCAGTGGCAGAAATTTCAGCTGTGGGAGGTAGTTACAGAATCTGTCTCTACAAATCATGATTTTGGGTCATGAGCAGGAAACAGCAGAAGGGTTTGAAGCAGTGGGTTCCCAACTAGGGGTAAAGAAGGGAAAGTGCAGCATTTTTCCAAAGCTGCAGCAGAGCTTTTGGCAGTGGTGGGGCACTGCCTCCAAAAGGGATTCAACTGCACCACACCTTTTCTCCCTTGGATTGTGACAGCTCCTGTCTGAACTGGTACACAATGAATGGGGAATATGTTTCTGGTAGATTAGAGGGATGTTTTGTAGGCTGGACCTCAGAGAGGTGTTTACTTTTGTGGTAGCAGTACATGTGTAAGTATAGTCTTTGTAAAGCACTGGAAAACAGTTTTCTCATAGAATGATAGAGAGATTTCAAAGAATTGCATGCTGATTATAAACAGTCAGAAGCAAGGGTAAGACATGGCAGCTGAGCATCAGGGTGTGATAATTACTGGGGTTCTTTTTCATCTGTTTTGGGCTGTGCCTACAAAGAATTGTCTAATATTAGGGTGAGGGGTCATTTTTCAGTATGTAGCATGGCTGAGAAATGTGCTCTGAATCCCAATAATTACATTGCAAGTGAATAAGTAAATCAAGCCTTGTGGAATTGCATTAGTGAATTCTTCTGTGCAGTCACAGATTTCACAGGTGTATAATGAAATGTTGCTGTGCTTATATCTTGGTTATGTGATATGTACATCATGGAAACGAGGAGGTCTTTAGCTGATTTGTTTCATAATAGTCGTCAGTATCTGGGGTTGTTGTCTAACAAGCTGCATACTTCTTTTTGTTCTCTTTCCTTAAATTGGTTCTTCTGCAATATAACTGTCTTCTCCAGTCCTTTGAGTAAAACTCCCTACAATCCATGTGCCTTTGGACTCTGGAGCTAGAAAAAATGTGAGAATTTTATTTCCATGTGGCATGTCTTTGATTCCTAGGCTGGATCAATCTTTAGGTGTGTATCTATCCAAGACTTCTCAGTCAAGGAACCTGGCTTAAAAAATGAGCGAATAAAAACCAAAGCAAAGCAGAGAAAGATTTTGCAGTGAGTACAGTAAGTTAAATGTCAAAACTCCTACCTTTCTCTATCTAAGATCTTTTGTAAAATAAGAACTGGGGTTTATTTTGGGAAACAGACCAGCTGTGCCACTGTGGGCACAAGGCTTTGCATGAAATTCTTTTCAAAGTCTCTGATTTCAAGGTGAGGCAAAGCCAGTGTAGTGCAAGATAAGAGGGGCGAAGTGAATGATGCTTAGCTTATTACAGAAAAGAGTGGTTGTGGTTGATATGTCACTCCTGAGGCTGTGACAGACCCAGAGAAGGCAGATGTTCCAGGTGGCTGAGGTTGTCCTGCTCCATTTGCTGCCAAGCTGTTTGCAGCATTTGCCCCAGTGGTGCCTATGGCAAAATGGCAAGGGATGATATCTTAATGTGATGGAAAAAACAAAGCTGTCATTTGTAAAGATATCAGGGAATAGATCAAAGGGTATCTACTAGAAAAATCTGAGTAAGGCCATCTCTGAGGATCAAGGGAACATCTGTCTGCAAATCAGCAGCTCTCAGTGGAAGGCAAAAGTTGTTCTGTCTCACAGTGCCAGTCTCCCAGACCATGAACACTCTTCATCACCCGGCTGCTCGTCACACGAGGAGATGACTCATTTTTTACTGCTTACTCTGCCTCCTATACCATGAAAGTTTAGTTTTAAAAGCCAGGAAAAAACACTAAGCAGACACTGGGTTTGGGGTGGTATTTTGTTGTTAGTTTGGGGTTTGGTTTTTTTTTGTTTTGTTTGGTTTTGTTGTTGTTGTTGTTTTGGATTTTTTTGTTACTAGAATATTTTTATCTTTCTTTGATAATTTATTTGTTATGTTCAGATCTGTGGGCCTATGTATTTTTCTTTATTTCTAATTAAGGGAATAAGTGCTATATAAATCTTTTAATGTTACCTGAGATGATATTTTGATAAGTGACAAATGGTTCTACTGTTCTAATATCTTATAATTTCTGTGACTTGTGGTCATATGTATTGGGTTTGCACGATGAGGTTTTGATAGGGGGTGAGGCTACAGGAGTGGCTTGTGTGAGAAGCATCCGGAAGCTTTTGCCTGTGTCCAGTGGAGCCAGTGCCAACAATGGCCAAGGCCAAACCCATCAGTGATCGGGGTGGCACCTCTGGGATAAGAAATTTAAGAAAGGGGGAAAGTTACTGCACAACACCAGTTGTGGCCGGAGAGAGGAGTGAGAACATGAGAGAGGAACAGCTTTGGAGACACCCAGGTTAGTGAGGAAGGAGATGCAGAGGATGGTGCAGGGGGTGAAGGCAGTATTCCCAGGCAAAAAGGAGATGCCTGTCTTTCCTAGGTGAGAGGAACATGCTGTGAGGAACACAGGCTATCCCAGCTAAACAGGCAAACAATTGTTAAGGCCTCTCTTTGCCCTGTATTTAGCACCTGGAAGTCACTGGGGGACAGGAAGGTTTTCTTGTTCCTGTTTTCTTTGTTTGTTTTGGCTGCTGCTATAGTGTTGGATGTTTTTTTCATTCAAAATTTCTAATTAAGTACTACAGGAGGAACATCATGTTTAGAAAGAGACAGGTAAACTGAGCAGCAGCAAACTCCAAACTCTAAATATAAAAGCCCCATGTTCCTGCTGAACTTTCTAGAGCCAACAGCCCATACAGCTGCATTTTGTGCAAAAACCTTGCTCAAAATGAGGCATTGGAATTGTTCTTTGCTAGAGGCTGCGTTGCTTTGGTCCTTTCATAAAGGGCTCTGTCCCTGACTTAGAGTTCATCCAGCTCATCACCAGGAACATCTCCCACACTTTCCACACAGGCATATCTGCTTCAGGTTCCTCTTGGATTCTGAGGACCCAGGCAGTGGAATTTAAATTTGTTTCAAGTGGCAGAATTACCATTGAATCTATTAAAGAAAACAGAGAACTACAAAACATTCCAATTCTCAGTCTTGTGAGGATCCAAGCCTTCCCCACCTGCTCACCTTTTGGCACATGGGGACAGGCTGCTCCTGTGCCTTCAAGGTTTCTTTCTTGAAGTATGTGCATCTTTCCATCCTTCCTTCCCTTTGTTTTTAAGGGCTGTTTTCCCAAGGCACTCTCTGAACCTGAATAGGCCAAAGTCTGCTTTCCAGAAGTCCAGGAGGTAGATGTTTTGTTGATACCCTTCCTTACTTCACGGAGTATTGAAAACTCCATCTTTTCATGGTCACTGTACCCCAGATGGCCTCCTACCACCACATCTCCCACCAGCCCTTCTCTGTTTGTGAAGAGCAGGTCTAGTGGGGCCCCAGCCCTGGTATGTTCATTTATCAGCTGCAACAGGAAATCATCCTCCATACTCTCTAGGCATCTCCTAGTCTGCTTCTTCTCTGCTCTGTTGAGCTCCCAGCAGGCATCCAGCAGGTTAAAGTCACCCACAACAACAAGGGCTGCCGATTTTGAAACAACCAAAAAACCCACACCCACAAACCACGTTCACCTACCACACAACCCACCAGCATGAGCCAAAAGAGTGGCTGCCACCTTACTTTTTCTTATTAATAGCCAGATCTGGACTGGAGAATCAACCATGAATATTTAAATTTGCTGATAATCTAGGAATAAAACTCAAGACTCAAAACTGAAGCAGGCTCAGAAATGTACCTCTAATTTTAAAGAGAAATTCTCTTGATTTCAATGGGAATTTCACCTGAATGGAAGCCTTAGGATCTGGTGCGACTGTATTAGGTGAAATGAGAAATAAATGGCTCTAGTGAAATAAAAGAACACTTAGGGGTTTTTGTGTAGAACAAGCTCTATTACTTGAAGATACCAATGATGAATATGCTAATTCTTAACTCCTCAATCTATGGTACAAATCTAACTAGATAATCTAGGACTAAGATCCTATTCAAACTGTGTAGAGAGTTTGGTCTCCTTAGGAAATTTGTACAACTCTCACAATTTTACTGTACGTAGCCTTGTTTCTGCTGAAGTTTACTACAACGAATGCTAACATATTTCATGAATGATCTCACTGAAGTTAATCAAGGTGTAGTGAGGGAAAATGGGCCTCAGTCATCAGAACCAGTACCAGAAACCAATTTCTTTTTGAGAAATAATGTGACAAGTGAAGAGAACGGAGGAAAGCAACATGCCAATGTTGTAGAGGCTGTTGTGTTTTTAATTCAGAAAAAAAGTCAGTTTTCATGTGTTTTTCATTTTTTAAGATTTTTTTCCCTGAAAAGAATTATGGTACGAGAATGCTTTAAGCTGATGGAAGTGATGCAACAGGGCAAAAGAAAATAAATGTAATCAGTAAGATCTTCTTCCATGTTGATAGGAATTAATCACCACTGAAGCAACAGCCACTCGTTTTCATTGGGCTGACATCTGGAGGAAGAGATCACGTCCCCATTCAAATAATCCTTGGAGGGTGAACATAAATCACTTTCTTACGTGACTTATGTAGATTGCATCCTATGTACATGAGGATAACTAATCCAATTATTTTGCTCTAGGAGTCAGGGTGAAGGGGTTCCCATTCCCCTCTTTATGTCCACAATTCTGTTGAATTTCAGTCCTTTAGAGTATCTGTTTTTGTAAGAGTAACACCCATGGTCTTCAACAGGAAGATTCCATAAGTTGTACAATGCTACAGTGCAGTGAAGAAGCCCACAAGCTAAAGGAGGTGGCTCTTTGCAAAATCTGCATGTGAATCCAAGAAAATGAGTTTATATTTAGGATTTTACTCGTGTACATACAGAGAAAAAGTGAAGTAGGAAGTTTTGCTGATATGGAACCTTAGAAACTTTCTTTTCCCTTCCCAAGGCTTTTTCTGTATCAGGTGAAACATTTTTATGGTCCATAGTCTCCTTGATGGTGATATGTCTGTTCTCTGCAGAAAGTACATGATGTGTCTGAAGACTCCCCTTCACAGTGGACCTTTTCTGGATAATCCAACATATCATGCCTGGTGAAAATTAAAAAAATAAATAAAAATCAATCAATTAATACCTTTTGGGTGTGAATAAAGCCCACAAATCCGTGTCCTAGAAAGTGTGGCATTAAAGCCTGTTCCAGATTCAGAGCTTGCTAACTCACTGTGCAGATTCCTGTTGCTTTTGTCAGGCTTTTGTTCATGCCTGTAGTCCCCAGAGAAAGAGTATGCAAGATGTTACAGTAATACTGTGCTTAATGTGAGGTACGTGTGAAGCATAAAAGGAAATTCGAATGGTTCTGGTTGAATGTTTTCTTTGCTAGTTCCATTATGATTGAAGCAACTTTAAAATAACAGTCATACTCAACCTCCAGGAATTATGTGTCAAAGTTATTTTTAAACTTTTTATAATGTTATGATAAAAATCTGTTCGGTCCCTCACATTTGCAGAAATAGAGTTCTTCCTAAATACGTCAATCATTTTCTTACTTTTAAAAAGGAACCTCTGATTTGGCAACTTAGTTCAATAGCTGGAGTTTCCTACTACTTAAGCTGTGTAACATCTGAGTTTCTTTCAACATGTAATATCTAGTAAGTAGATCAGTCATTTCAGAGACAAACAAAATGGTAAAATTTTTATGTGAAAGAGTGAAATTACCTTTCTTATTTGATTTTTTTTTTTTCTGAAGAGACATTCTCTGTATGTTGGCAATCTAATCTTTGAAATGGTACTCATTTATCTTTTGAATGAGACATGAAATGAAAGCCCTAAACACTTCTGGTCATCAAAGGTCCAGTTGAACCTCTATCCTATTTCAGCTCAGGTAATTGCATTCTGCCTTCTTTAGCAATGTCACTCAGAGAAATTACTCATTTGAAATAGCTGCCTGGCTAACATGGAGTGGCACCCATGCCTAGCGTCAGAGATGGCTACCTTGCTGTGATAGGTTATGGATCCTCGCAGCTTCTGGGGGTAATTGCATGGTTTTAAATGGGAACGGCTCTCAGGTGGAGTACAAGCATGTAGGTATGTGAGGGTGAGCTCATCTGCTGTGCCTGGCATTGCACTGTCTTGGCGGTAGTGATACCTCTGATCTGGACAGCGCAGTTCACCGGGGCCAGCTGGAGGTTCTTGCAGACCTCCCACATCACCTTGTTGTAAGCTGGTAGGCAGAGATGCTCCTGGAGCTGAGAGAAGGGGAAAGGCACTCAAACTCTGTTTAGGATCCCATGCACCACTCCTTCATGTGCTGCAGCCACCCAATTTCTGTAAGAGCCTCCTGATCCATTGCCGACTTGGGCTGTGAGTGCTCTCAGTTTAAGAGAGATTGAATAGATTTTTCTCATTTCCAAGACAATATTTTAATGAGATGCCACAATGCGTCTGTCCTTTCTCTTGCAGATGAGCCACTGACCTTGAAAATCAATGAAAGTTTTCAGGCTCAGAAGTGAAATTGCTTTGTAGCCAAAAGGAGAAGGTTGGTTATTCTCCTGAGTTTTACCAAAGTATTGCAACTGTTTATCAGTCAAAGTATGGCCAGTATGTGTATTTTACTTGCTTGTGTCACCACTTATGAGGACTGAGTTCCAGTGAAGAGATGTTTTATGAAGGTCTTCTAGATTTCCATTTGATGTTCTGAAGCACAGGTGGTACTACAGTATGGGGGAGATACTGGTAGTGGTTTAAGTGAGGAAAAACTTGTCTCTGGCAGTACATTGTGATCAGGTTTCCTAGAAAGGGACCAAGTTTGTTTGTTTATTTTGTCTTTACCATAGACTGAGTAAAGAATGTCCCATGAGCTGTGTCAGTGCCTGCATAAAGTGGGTTTTAGTAGTGTGACAGGACAGGGGTTTGTCCCTGACAAATACTCATCTCACCTTTGCAGGACAGGTGTCCTGTCCACCTCTTTTGCCAGCCCTAGCTCTGGAAAGTCTATCAGTCTGTCCAGAATGTATTAAAAACAGGGGGAAAAACCTCTTTTCTGAGTGCCACAAGGGGTTTTTGTTTTATGTCTGTTACAACCCAGGCAGGTTGTGAATTCTACAGTTAATGAAAGCTGCTTTTTGAGATGGAACTTTTATTGTCTAGTAAAGCCTTTCTGTTCCCCACCTTTAATTGTTTTGGTTTTCACCCTTGGAATGTCCACCACAGAATTTTTCAATTCTTTCCATTAACTTCCCTCAGAAGTTTCCTTCCATTTTCTCATCTGAAACCTTGTTTCTCCTCCACCTTTTATGGAGTTTTCAGCTGCTGCCATTTGAGGTGTGTGTGCTGATAGCTGTAACAACTCCCTCAGCGATACCATTAGTCATTTATAGGTTAGGGAGTCTGATCCAGTGTGATAATGCCTAGCAATTCCTAAGGCCTCCCTTTTGAGACGACTGAGCAATAGGTTTCTTTTAGAAGAGAGATTTGATTTTTACTTCTTTTTCCATTTCCTCTCCCCCTTATCTTTTCTCAGCAGGTTTTATTAGGTGTACTCATTACTGAGAAAGAAGAAAGAAGGTTGCACATGTAGATGGGTGGTGGTAGGTCACTGAGGATGCAGAATCTGATCAATATCGACCATAATTTCTCTATATCTAGTGTCTGTCTCACTGAATTGACTGTAGAGAATTTTTTCATACCCTCTCCATGATAGGTATAGTTTGCAAATGTGAAAAGAATTAAATACAAAATTACACAAGGCATACTCACTCATCCAGGTGCTACGAAAAGACATACCTCTTTGTTAAAGTTGTAGGTTGTCCTAGTCCTACTAAAAGTTTCCTTAGTGGGTGTTAAATAAATTAATTGCTGTGTTAAATCCATTATTATATCTTCTTGCTACAATCAGCAAAATTAACTGAGTCACTTAGTCCATTTGCTGTATAGTTTCAACAGTGAACTGATTGACTGTAAAAATAAATTGAAATAGCTCCTTTGGAGGAAATTCTTCCAGGGAGCAGGAACATTGAAAGTGAGAAATGTAATATAGTTGACATTGCTACTCTGTTAACTTGTGGAAAAATGGAAGCCACATCACTTCATTGCATTTAATGTGATTTTTCATGAATGCTAAATTCAGTCTAGTTAAACTTATATATAGTATATTCACATTTCTAGATTTCATGTCTCACTCCTCTTTATATTTCTGTATATTAATCACCAGACTTAAAGGGCATAGACATTTTTTTCTAAGCCAAACTGAGAAATAAAATGAGGGCAGAATTTTGTGTCAGTCAAAACTAAAAATAACTGCCTGTATGTGCAACAACTAATTTCTGTTTTCCACTGTAAGAAAGGTAGCTTTTATAGAGTCATGAAGAAACAGGTCCAACCAAACCAGGGAGTAACTCCCTAAACTTTTTTCCTTTATCTATTAGAATGTCTCACTTTTGCTTATAAATAAAAAAATTATACCTAATATGAAGGACTGACCATATCAGAAGCATAAGGTAAAAGCCAAAATATTTCTGAACATGTAAAGCCTTACAGGCTACCTGGTTCCCAAAGCTTTTCGTTTACACTGTCAGTTGTATTGAAAGAGGCTGAAAATCTTGACCTATTAAATTTGGGGAAAAGGGATTTTGTGAAAACTTAATTTATCTGACAGTGATAAAAGGCTTTGTCAGTCTTTGCCCCACTGAGTTGTCTTACACTACAAGTAGTCATATGGATTTCAATTGTCTAGTAATGATGTAAAGTACAGGTCAGTGTAATGCTAGCCAAGGATAAATTAATCCAAAAAGCATAATTAATGGAAGTGTTGAAATGTATTAAAAAACGATTTTGAAAGTAACATTTGATTTAAAACACATGAGTCATTTATCTGACATTGTGAACATCAAGCTTTATAAATATTGGGATATATTGTAAGGTCATGGTTTGTCTATTTTTAAAACAATTTGTATAACACGTAAGAATTACAGTTGGCTTCTTTCCAGGTCAGTAGATGATTTGAAATTTCTGGACTCAGGATGAAGCTGTTGCTCAATCCTTGAAGTTCAGATTGCTCTGTGAGTGGATAAGCACTGGTGAGAACCAGAAGGCAAGGAATATTTTTATTTTCTTCCATGTCTGTGAAGATTTTTTCCTGAATAAATTTTAATCTTTGGAGGAAAAAAAGGCCTTGTGTACAGGGCTGTAAAATGTTTAAGGTGAAGAGAACAAATGCCCTGTAATGTTGTCATTCTGACTTACCAGGTCATTTATAAAATAAGTTATACTTATTTGAGGAATATAAGCATGGAAGCAAAACTTAAGAATGGAGGGTTTGATTCGAATCTTTCTCTCTGGTGTGTATCATATTGGCACATTATGTAAATATTTGTACCTTTGAAGAGTGCTACCACAGCTAAGGCAGAAGAAGCTTGCTTAGCACAGAGCATCTTTTCTCCAGGTTATGTAGGAAAGTATACAGTCTTTCAGGGTTTGTGGTGTTATTAGTTTGTTTTTGCAGCATAGAAGGGGGGAAGAACCCCCCAAAACCCCCTTGACAATCTTGAAAGTTGATTGAGGAGTGACTATAGCACTCGTTTTATAAAGTGCATTGCCTCAGATATGACTATATATTTGGTTTACAATCCAGTTATATAAGAAATAAATACATTGACAATTATGTATTCCAAACAGATTTTAGCCGATTCCAATTTTGATCAGGGTAGCCACAGCAATCTAACTCCGTTGTCATGCTTGTCATTGAAAACAGGATCTTTTTTGTGGTGCTGTCTGAAATAGCGTTAACATGATGGACAATGGTGATTTATGGATATGGAGATTTTCTTTTTTGGAAAAAACTGCTGAAGTATTTTTCATATACAAAGGCTGGAGGTGATAGTTTTTTGCTGATCTTAATGATCAACTATTTTATGAAATTTCTGCAGCTGTTCTCCCAAGACCTCAGGCACACACATTGTAAGGGCTGAACAAAGACCTGGTGTAAACTTATCACAAGTCTTGGGTTCCTTTCTATGGGAAAAGATCCTGAGAATTTGGAAAAGTCATCTCCAAGGACAGAGCACTCTTAGGTCAGCCAGACAGATTCTCTGTTCCTTTGGGTTATTAAAAGGCGAGGTAAAACCTCCTTGAAAGACAAGTTAATACTGGAAAGATAAATTGATTACTCTGTTATTAAGGGCTGACTTGTCTCTATGTGGTTCCTCCTACTTGTAGAAAGAAAATCACATGCAACCCCTTTAGTTGCCCCTAGATATTTTGTGGATCTGTAATACATGTATAACACAGCTTATATTTGGCTGAAGTGATGTCTTTCAAGAACGCCTGAGAAAGTAGTGCAAAAATTGCCTGTAAATGTTGGCAGATAATCACAGTGTTCATGAATTCTCATTTATTTTTCTTCTACTTCCCTCTCAAAAATACCCAGTGCTGTTGTGAGCATTCTGTTACTTACAGGAATTAATTTGAAAGTGAGATAATCTAATCTAAATTCAGTGTAACTCTAAGTACTGCTAAAATATGCTTTCAGGACTAACATAGCATTATATGTGTACTGTGTGGTATAGGTCATTGCTTGTTTTCAGAAAACAAGGATGTTTGTGTCTAAATTGTACATTACTGATTCTAAACCACAGTTGGTGATTTTTTTGTATACATTTGCTCTATGAGATCAGTACCAAAAAGACCCAAATCAAAACCTCAGCCTATGTAGTTATGCATTTTTGATGTTTTTTTCTTGTGTTTTATAATAATATATACCTTGCTGAAACAACGTCTTCTAGATCTATAGAATTATGTAGATGAGTCTGAGTAGCCTCCATGGGAAGGGATTCTTACATAGTATTGAAGAGGTGGAATAAAAATCCTATTTTCATTATCTTGTTTTTTAATCTGTGGTATAGCTTTGTGCACATATATACATTTAGGGTGGCTTAGGTGGGAGAGGATGGCTGGCAAAGGACATAAGGGCTGCCCCATCAAGTGAAAATAAGTGAGGAAAAGAGAACTCATGGTATCTTTCATCTGGTCATTCTGGGTGAACTGGTGTCAGAGACGGCACTATTGGTTGCAGCGTTGGTGCCATGATTTTTCCAAGACCTATGACGTTTCCCCAAAATGTTGTTTCTCTAATAGCACCTCTATAGCAGCAAAGTCAGCTCCACAAGAGAACAACGTGCTGATATGGTGCAAAACAGTTTCTGGTTATGTATTTTACCCTCTCTCCATGATTTATTATCTTACCAAGATGTGGATAACGAGAATATAAAATTCCTTTAGATGATTGCATGAATTCCTTTTCCTTGGGGCTGAGGGGGGTGTCTCCAGTGCTTAAGGACTAGTAGCCAGTAACTGAGTAATGAAAATAACTGAGATGCTGTTGATTTTTTAATTTTTTTATATTTTTTTTACTTTTGCCTCTTTGGTTAGATGGATGTGGGTCATGGGTAGATGATGTATCATAGCTGGTTCTATCCTTGTGATGCTTCATAGATCAAGCTTTTTATTTCATTGTTCATTTTCTGTGAGCAGTGATTCTTACAGTATTACAGCATTTAGATTTGAGGTTTTCTAAAATTATGTACTACAAATTTGGCTTAACATTGTAAATATGTATTGTAACTGTGTAAGAATTATCAAGCGAAAAATACTATAGAAATAATTTGTGATGAAAAAAAACCAAACAAAACCTATATTGGACTTCTTACTGTAATTTAAAATTCAGTATAAACTTCAACTTATTAATATTTAAAAGGAGAATCTTTTCTCTAAAAATAAATGAGTGCAAGTAATTATTTGTTTTAGCAAGGGATTTAAAAATAAGAAATCATCCACTGGTCTGGAACTGTCCTAATGCTGCTGGCTATGAATATATTACGGAGCTATACCTTTATAGAAAACATTTCCACCCTATCATCTTCATTTAATTCAGTCATTTTCTGTTTTATTCATTTCACCTGGGTTAAATTTTGTTTACACTGTAATACAATTTATGTTACTGAATATGATTCTCATAGGTCCCTTTGAGAGATACATATAGCTCCAGCATGCAACTCACCTTCCTTTTGGGTGTCTTTATTACTGAAATCTGCTTACATCAGAAGTATAGAAATAATGAAGCTGGCAAGAATTTAATGTCATGGAAAATCATTTCAGAAGCAAAGCCACTGACTTTGTGCATGGCTATCTTTTTATGACCTTGTAGACCCTCGTATTACACTGCCCATATTACTTTTTGCACTGAAACCAGGAGAGGAGTAGTTGGTGAAGATACTTCTGCAGTCAGTGTTCAAGGTTTGACAATTAAAAGATGTGTATTTGCCTTTTCATTAACTTCGAGCTATTTTGGCAGACTTTCTTTCACCACATAATTTGCTCTTGACATATATTGTTACTTAGTCATGCCTTCAAATGCTGCATATTGTTTCTAATATTAAAATATATAATTGACTTTCAAGACTTCTGAAAAGAATACATTTTTTCGTGGAAAAAAACGTAGGCTTGTGATCCCAGATTTTTATGAGAGGAAAAACCCACTTTGTTTCACATCTTTTGTTTCAGAGAATGCAGACAGTTGCTTAGATTTATTTTCTTCATTCTTCAGTTTTCTGGAATCTTCTATTTTGCTGTTTTGAGTAGATTTGAAGTTTCTGACAGCAGAGTACCCGTGGAAATGGTTAGGACTGAATATTATGTACACAAGTGGCAGGTAGACATCCCACACATGGTTCTTGTCACTTGAGCGATCAACTTCCTTGACACTCTTTCATGCCACATTTTGTACTCGTTGGTTTTGTCCACTGAGGACAAAAACTGGCTGTCATTTGCCCATACATTACTCAGTGCAGCCTGTCTGAGGCAAGGCTTGAATATACCTCTCTGCTCAAAAGAGGAGGAATTTTAAATGTCCGGGCTGCAGAGAGATGGTGGAGCAAACTGATGGACTCCAGATATAAAGATTTTTAACTTGTCTCCAAAAGAAAACTCTTGTGGTGGTCTTGTGGCCTCTTCTTTACACCATGTTGTTCGGGCAGTGTCTTTGTCAGTTGTCTAATTAGTCTGATATAACAGGTCACATTGTGTTAAGGTCAGTAAATCTCAGACATGTTCACTGTCCCCAGTTATGTTCACTCAGGCTCATTATTATCCAGTCTGGGTTTTGTGTGTGAGATATCACAGATTGAAAAAGAGCTCAAGAGTTTTCTTGAAATCCAAACTGTGGGACATATTTTTCCAACAATGTATATGGCTTTCTAACCCCTATTTTATTGTGTGAGAGATAGATGTTAACATCTGTTCTTAACTTACAACAGGAGGCTTTGAGGGAGGATGTACAGGAGATGTATCAGTGATTTGACTGCTGGAAGTCTGAATTGGAACAGTAAGTTTGGAACTGTTGTCACAGCTTTAATTCTTTGAAACCAGATCATGCACCTCCATGAGTATGGCAGCTACTCCTTCAAAATATTGTTTGTTCTTTCTTTTTCTTTCAATTCACAAAAACAAGCAAACAAACAAACATGGATTATAGAAAACCTTGTGACACAAGCTACAAACTGTAATTGTTCTTTCTCTTTTGTCTCTTCTTACTTTCCTTCTCTGAGTATTAGATGGAAAATGGTGCCATAAGTGAAACAAGACTTTGCAATTTGCATTGTCAACAAAGGTCTCTTAAGTCCTATCCTGGTTTCTTCCTGCTGCAAACTTCGGTTTGGATTTTGCAGGACATGTCTGGAAATAGAGCATCTCATAAATCTGGTGGCAGTCAGCTTCTGTGTGAGAGTGGCATTTGTGCAACTGAAAAATTGTGAGTGTCATGGCTGTTGTTTGAAATTGTTCTTTTTATTGAAAGGCAGTTGTTGGTAGAGTTAGATGTGGCTCTTCAAGCTACTGATGAGAACATAATCTTCACTGTGGCTCAGTCATCTGCAGGCTGTTGTCTCAGTGCAGGAAGACTGATTTGCCCAGAGAGGAGAGAAGACAGGTGCTCTCTCCAGGTTTAGAAAAGAAGATTGAATGTGTTGGTGTGGAACTGATAAAAGGAGTCTCCTCATCAGCTTTAAAGCACTCTGATTGACAACTTTCAACTCTTGTGGAGCTGGCTTGGAGCCGCATTAAGAATGTGGCGATGATAACTCTTACTGATTTTCTCACTTGTTTTTATGTGTGCTTCATTCATGGTGAACCAGGGCATTTGAGTTAGTTTTTATTCTCTTACCCATCTCCTCTGCCCTTGACTGTTGTTAATTTCTGCAGCTGAACTGCAGTGGGTTTCTTTGGCATTTGTCTTATCTTACAGAATCAACATAGAAAGGGAAAAAAGGGAGGGAGACCTTAAATATTTTTAACTTTATCAGACAGCTGAACCAGAGGATTAGAGTGTTTCAAATCCATATAATGCTCAGGGAATGCTACATGCACTTCAACAAATACTAATTAGATGAGATTGTCCATGTGGCTTTGTGTGTCTGTTCTTAAAATGCAGTCAGTAGTCTGATTGTGGAAGGATGGGAAGAGGCCACTTTGTTAAGGCAGCTTCTTGTGCTCTGTGACTAAAATAAATTATGGCTTTTTTGGACTTGAGGTACACATTGTTTTGGTTGCTTATAGATCCCCTGCTGCTCAAGCACACTGGGAAACAAATGCATTTCCTTTATAAGAAAATAAAACCCAGAGTTAGTTTCCTCTAAGCTTGCTGAAAACCTGTGCTGAAAACAAGATTATTGTCTGTTCCCCTGGCTGCCTCAGGTTGTCTTTTGTTCTTTCTTCATCTGCTCTGAGACCATGTAACAGAGGGAAATATATGGCCATATCAAGGACATATGTAAGCCCTGAGTTTCAGGAAGCACTGTCCTCCTTGTTGATTACCATTCCAGATTAATTCCTTTCTTCCAGAGAAAAGAGGGCTGTATTTTGCCATGTCAAATTACTCTATCATTGTTAGTTTTATATATATATATATATAAGGAAGGAGAATAATCTCAGATTTATGAAAGGTTAAAACTTGAATATCTCTGTAAAAAATCCTTACAAGTGTATATATGTTTACTATAAGGTTATACTTATTTGGTCTTTCTACTCAAGGATATGAAACGAGTACTGGCTGTGCTAATTAAAAGACATGTTTAATGCTCTGAATATCAGATCACTTCTTGTACCTTGAATTAGAATATTTTTAGTGCTAAAGTGTTACTATTCAGTTAATACTGTTGTACTTGTTCATAGCAGATATGGATGGAGCTCTTTTTGCATGGTTTTCTCACCCAGAGCACACAGAATGTTTTAATCTTTTCTCTGAAACACTGTATTCTTCTATTTTTGAGAAACTTTTGAGCCTAGTAAAGTCCTAAACAAACCACTTGAGCACCAGAAGAGCTAAAGAAATGGTGTAAAATGTGCTGCCTTACATGAGGTGTGTGGTTTTACATGCTGTTTCTTCTTTCCATCTGACCCACAGACCTGAAGGAAAGGTAACAGGCAGCAGCTCAGTAGGGTGAGCAGCTGAAGAAATCATCTGGAGGGTCATGTGTGGAGTGGGAAAATCAGTAATAGCTCAGGTTCAAACCTCATCTGCTCCAGTGCTAGAGAAATACAAATACTGCCTTAGATAATTGTGGTCAACACAGAAAGTTTAACTGAATGGTAGGATATTAGCTGTACTAATAATAGTAGAGACTTGGCAAGTACATTTTGTCGCTTTTCAGTATGTTATTTGTGTATTTTTAGCTTGAAAATGCTACAGAAATGTCACTTTGTGCAGAATGCTCAGCCAGTGACTAACCACAGTTTTGTTCCCAAGACTGGCCCATTTGTGTTTCAAAGTGCCCTTCAGGCTGTGTGTGTGACCAAGTTGGCAGTCTCTGGATCAGCTGGACAGAAATTCAGCCCCAGAACAAGCAGTGGGGAAGGGCAGAGCCGCTTTCTGGGCAGGTCACAAAGCTTGTGGGTTCCACAGGTCTGACCTGGTCCAAGGCTTGGGAATGTTGCACAATATTTTTAGTCCTTTATTTGCAAGAATTTGGATCAGTTCTGATTTTGTGTGTAAAATGCCAAAACTGTTGGCATTGAATATTGTGCTGGTGCACTTTAGATGTCAAGATGACCAAGATCAGAAGTACTGCTTCTTTACAGAAGAATGCAGTGGTGTCATTACTGCTGTTAAATATCAGTAACTCCACAAGGTACCCTGCATCCAGTGACTGGTTGCCCTTGGAAACAATTCATGAAAGCTGACCTTCCCAGTCCTCTGATCTTGCCAGAGCTCTTGGGAAAATCAGGGCTTCTTTTACTGTCTTTTAGGATTACATACAGCATGGAGGAAAATGGAGTTCTGTTGACAAAATCGACATGGAGAGATATGATAGAACTCCAGCTATTAATTCATATGAGAGCATTGTTCTTTCACGTAAAAATATTTCTTAGAAATTGCCTTGTAATTAAAAGGCAATGGTTGTATTCCAATTCAAAATACCACCCCGCAGCGCGTACATTTTGACAAGGTTTATGAGTTATAAGTCCTATTTCTGAAAGCCCTCTAATGCACAACCTTTGCTGGTGATTTATGATGATTTTTAGGAGACTAGGTAATAATGTAAAAGTACAAGGTGAAGAGAGAACCATATCCAATTTAGAAGTGATTAAGTCAAATCTAAAGAGGCATTTGCAGCACGTTCTGTTCACTTTGTGAACAGCAGGATGCTTGAATGCTGCTGATATCCCAACTTCCTGAATGGATTTTCTTGGTCCTAGTAACCTGCAGATTAACCACTTGGTATTGTGCACTTGTTACTGTAAAAAAATCTCAGTAAGCACGTGTCATAATTTGGAGTGGGAGTAGTTACAGACTGTGACTGACATTTCTATTAAAATCCTCTGGTTTTCAGGGTCCATTACATAGCCATAAAAATCGCTTGACATTTAAGGTCTCTGCCTGAGAGCCTTTTTTTCTTTCACTAATACAAAAGAGTCCAAAATATGTACTTTACTATTTTTTACCTTGATAATAAAAGAGGAAAATATATCGGTTTTTAAGACATCACCTTCTCATATACAAACCCCTGCCAAGTTTTAACCAGAAGTTTTGATGGTTAGAACAAAGCAGTGTTTCTTCTTTTATAGGAGCAGCCCCAGTGGCCGGTTATGCTTCAGGCTAGATCTGCACTGAATTTTCTCTCTGCCCCTTGTAAGACCAGCCTGGCTGGAAGGTGATACCTCAAAAGGGTTGACTTCTTTGCCCTGAAGAGAGCCAGTCTGTGAATTTGCTGGTCTTGATGCTGTTCCAGCGGTGGGGGGAACACTCCTTCAGTTCTCCTCCCATGAGCAGGGCTGAGTCTCCGTTGAGTCAAGCCAAAAACCACAGCAGGGCTGGTCCTTCCCACCGTTCCCCCGCTGAGAGGCCGTGGATCTCACAGCCGAGTGAGGCATCTGTTGCCTCTCTGAGGTGGGAGGGAGGGGCAAGACTTTTGAATTCTTCTCCTGGCCCAGCTTAGAAGAGGCAAATAAAGAGGCATTTCCTAAACCTCCTCTCAGGAATATCCATCCTCTTCAGGCAGCCTGGGACTGCTTGGCAGGCATGGTATGGCTCCAATTTTTTTCAGTGGGAAATCATAGAATGGTTTGGGTTGGAAGGGGCCTTTAAAGCTCATCTAATCCAACACCCGTGCAATGAGCAGGGGCATCTTCAACTAGATCAGGTTGCTGAGAGCCCCTTCCGATCTGACCTTGAGTGTTTTCAGGGATAGGGCATCCACCACCTGTTCCAGTGTTTTGTCACCCTCAGCATAAAAAAACTTCTTCCCTATATCTAATCTAAATCAACCCTCTTTTAGTTTAAATCTATTTTAGTTTAAATCTATCTCCCTGTCCTGTCACAACAGGCCCCAATAAAAAATTTGTCCCCACCTTTCTTATAGACCCCCTGCAAGTACTGAAAGGCTACAATCTTCCAGGAGCCTTCTCTTCTCCAGGCTGAACAACCCCATCTCTCTCAGATGTTCCTCGTGTGAGAGGTGCTGAGAAGAAACATAAACTCCTGCTTAAGACCCCCTTTACAGGATCAGTGCATTCTGAAATCAGAGTGATCTTGTAGCAGTTGAGGAATGTGTGTGTGGTATGGGGGATGGATTTCTTTATCTTTTTCCACACTGTGTCTCCATATTGGCTAGATTTGTAGTTAAACTTTCCTCTCATCTGATTTTTTTCTCTCATTGCTGCTCATATACAAGAGCTTGTATTTCTTTCCACCCACAATAATATCACCTTGCTAGCTAAAGTCCAAAGTATTTTTGAAAATTCATTAAAAATGTAAATGGAATATGCTTGTGCTATTTCAATTAAGAATCAGATGTTATCTAGGAGTTAACAGACACCGTTCTAGGCAATAACAGAGCTGTTGGATTCTTCAGTGAAAATGTCACGGTGATATTCTTCAATATCTTGTGATGTAATTTATATATTCCATTTTATGTGTGTATGATTTGTGGCATTTGGCATCTAATACTCTTAAAATTGATATTTACCAAATAAAGAATGCAGACAACTGCCTTAAAATGTGATCAAACATATTGCTGCCTTTGATGGAAAGAATTTGACTTTATTCTGATCAAAACTGGTTTTACCCTACTGTAGCTTTTGTAGAGTTAGTTGGCAGTAATGAATTACAGTGGAGTGCATTTTCTTGGAATCTGTGGCCTATTTTTTTTTGCATTCTTCTCTTGGGGTTTCCCCTTGACACAGTGTGTAATGCTTCCTCTTTGAACCTGGCTGAACAGAAGTGTCATCCTAGATCCTGGTTCTAGGGCGCTGGCAGTTCTCTGAGGTAAAACTCTTTAATGGGATCATTCTTCAGCAAAATCCCAGACACTTTGTTATCTGTGAGACACCTTGGGAACACCAAGGTAAAAAGCTGAAATAGAAAAGAATCCTGCCAACTTGGCTCTGGTGGGCTAGTAACAAAAGGAAGCTACTGAGTTTTTGCCAGGAACAGGATTAAGAAGGCTTTTACAAATATCAAATAGTGCTTAAGTTCATAGTAGAATGTATAAATGTACCTCTTAATGTGCCAGAAAGAATTTTAAACACAGTATCTTGGACATTTGGCTCCTTCTTTTCTTCAATGCCAAGATCCGAATTCAGGAATCTCTGTTGCTTCTTCTTCTTCCTCAGCTGCATTTACCAGAACTCTAAAATAATGAGAGATGCATAAAGAAATTAGTATTTCCTCACTCTCTGAGTTTGCTGAAGTCAGTACTTGAATAGGAACTTGTGACTTACTATCTTAAATCTATTTTGCTGTAATTTAAGCATAGTGCTTAAGTTCTCTTCAGAATTAAGACCTGTTTTTGTATCTCTAGTTTATATTCATCTGTATATTACTTTCATTTTCTTTTTTCTCCAGTGTTCCCTTGAATTCATGTTTTCTAGACCTCTCATTATTCTTGTTATCCTCTCCTCTGGGTCTTCAGCTGATCCGTGTCTCCTGATAAGCTTGTTGCCCGCTCTTTGGTGCACATACTAATGTAGCTGAAGATCCTGTCAGGACTGTGAACAGCAGGAAGGATGCAAGTACTTTTGTCCATTCCTTTCAAGGTAGTGATGGCTTTGATGTCATTTTGGTACAGCATCATACTCAGGGAAGAGGAGCTGGGCCAGGAACAGTGCACAAGGTAGAACAGCCTGAGCACAATGACTCAACTCTGTCTATTAATCTCCTGAAAATTGGCCTGCATTATTTACCCACTTTCTGCTAAGTAAATCTGAACATTTCTGTATGACACTGCTGCTCATCAGTCCTCTTGTGAGCATTGAGAGATGATCATTTGTAATCCTGAGCCTTTAACTTCCACTAATTTCAGTAGTCAGAGAAACCTATGTTTGGTTAAATGAACTCTTTCCAGCAGAATAAATCTCCCTGCACTTATATAGTGCATAATTGACAACACACCGAGATTTCATGTATGGCTATTCCAGGTGTAATAGTCCAATGTCTTTCTGTATCTGTAAGCTTAGGAGCAGCAGTGAAAACCCCTGCAAATGTTTTCCATTTTAAATATGAAACAGCTTTTACAAGCCCTTGAAAACATTAAAATAATGGTAAAAAATAAATGAAGCATTATTTGACCTGAAGCATGGTTGTTTCACTTTCCAATGTTGCAAGCAAGTAAAAAGCCTGGTTATTTTGCCCCACTCTATTTAAAATGTTAATTGTGTAATATAAAGTTTAGAGATCTTCTGCCATCTCTAATCTCAATCTTCATTTCTCTTCTTAATTGCACATTTGAACAAGAAATCGTAATGTTTTTAAATTAGCTCTTACGATCTGTTTGGTCTTATGTGAAGAAGATAGTTACTTGTAGGCTATGTGGTTTATTTATAGCTGAATCTGGCTGATTCCCAACAACATTGTAGGAGAAGCTGCAAACATAACAATGTTTTTGAAAAATATATATTGAAAAATCCATAATTTTCCTTTCCTCAGCCCTTCCTGTCCTTTCCTGTCTCGAAGAAATCTGTATTTTGTATTCAAAGTGCTCTTTGGCTGGTCTGGGAATAAGCAAGTACTCCTGGCGTGTGATGCCAGGACTTGATAACTAACAACAAAATTATAATGGGAATTGGGCAAGTTATGTTTCACAGAAAAGGGAAAATGGATCACAGGGTTTGCCCTGTGGTATCTGGTATTATGAAGAAAAAGCAGTGTTGTCTCCTTTAGTATTGTATCATATATTAACAAATATTACTAATTAATAAAGTCTCTCATAACTGCATAAGGAGCATTCAGATCATCTAACTTAGTTCCCACTTACCATGGAAGACTGTGTCACATAATCTTCTTTATGGATTTGTCAGATCTGTCCTAAAAATAGCTATTTCTTGAAAAAACAGTTAGTATGCTGCTACTCAGCCTGCAATGATATTTGAGAAATTGCTGTCTTGTATCCAGGAGCCTCCCACCGATTTCTAGTCTAGACTTATTCCTGATGGTCAATACTCACTTGTATTGGTGTTCTGCCACTTCTCATTCTTAAGTGAAAAAAACCCAAAAAAACAAACAACCAAAACCAAAACCCACAAAAAACCCCACACCTTTTTATGATTTGCTCCTAATGAGTTTACATGAAAGAACAATATCTCCTCTTGGCTTTGAATGTGCCAGGCAAAGTAAGTGAGGAACACTGCATTTCATAAAATAGATTGTTGTATGTTCTAGTGAACGAACTGTATTGAGATAAGCATCACTATGGCTTGTTTTATGGCATTAATAGTTTTATGTTTTTGTTACAATGCTTCTGTTGATAAATTCTAGATAGCTTTTGCCTTTTTCAACAAAGCCAATACTCCTTATCTTATGATCCTCTGATTGATTAATATGGTCTTTATCCTCCCCAGTAATTTCGCACTGATAATTTCCCAACTTTTAGCAGATATGCTTATTACTAGGCTCTCAAGCAGAATCACAAAGCACTTTATATCATTACTTTTAATTTCATTTCTATTAGGCAAGACTTCTCCCTTCTT
Source organism: Margarornis squamiger (assembly GCA_035222235.1). Taxonomy (NCBI): domain Eukaryota; kingdom Metazoa; phylum Chordata; class Aves; order Passeriformes; family Furnariidae; genus Margarornis; species Margarornis squamiger. The sequence goes on from JAWWTY010000156.1 coordinate 3,847,452, forward strand.
TCAAAATGCAATTCCAGTATTTCCTGGCATTGGCAGTGTTTTCCAAAGTTGTTTCAGTCATATTGACCAAAGTTGTGCCTCCTTTTTTGTGTCTTTGCTGAAAATATGAGATGAACTCCAAGAAAAATGTTTGAAGAATTTACTTTCCCCAGTTCTCACCCTTCAATGAACTCTAAGTGACTCTACAGTGACTCTTGCTTTTATTGGTGATTATACTGAGATGGCATAGTTGGAAAAGCATGGATTTCCAAGACAATTTAGTCACTTGTAATGGGGCTGTGAAAAAGTAAAGTTAGATGTCCTACTGTGCAGTCCCTCATTAAATTCTGTAACTAGAAGTCTGCAAATGCTCCTGTTTTCACAGGTAAAATTTCCATACTTCTGTGTGCATCCCATTTATCTGTCTTGTCAGGGATGCCCAGCCCTGCACCTGCTTCATGCTAGAGCTGTTGTAACTAAAACTCCAAAATAAGCTTCACTAAGACCCAACTAACCACAGTGCTCCAAGAATCCTGCCTGGGAGTTGGGCTCTTGGAAAAACACACCCTTGACCCAACTGTAGCTGCTGCTTTTTGTTGAATTAGACAGAGCATTTCTGCTTGTACATGTTTAACAGATTGGCTATTAATATTTTTAACCTCAAATTTTTGATTTAGGGTGACTTCCTCTTCTTGGGGTGTGGCACATCTCTCCTCCTTCCAGGGAAGGGTCTGTGGGAGTGTCTCCTGATGTTGGTGTTCCACACTGCACAAACCAATAAAGGTTGGTTTGCCCATGGGCATAGATTCCTAGGAGAGTGGTTGGGTGACTCTGCTGGTCTCCAGTAGCAATAACTCTCTAATCCAGGGATGGCTGCCTGTCCATATCTCTCTCCGGCTCTCATGTGCTGCATGAGAGCTCCTACTGACACCCCTCTTTGCCTCTCCCCATCCCTAAATAGTCTTTGGAGGATATAAATGCAAATAACCTCGTATGCCCATCATTATCCAACAGATCAGTGGCCCAGCCAGCAGATGGACTTGAACACCAGGATGCTTTCTTTGTTGCTTTTTCTTTAATTTTTAAAAAGTTGGCAAAGTTCACAGGGCTGGGGAAGGAGGGCAAGGATGTCCCTGGTTACTTCGAAGCATCCTCCTTTCTGTGTAGATGGATTAGTTTGTGGCTGTTGGCGCTGAAGGGGTGAGGCACGGAGTAGTTTTTAAAGGAAGTTTTACAACTAGGCTCATTTCAGAGTTGAAATTTGTTATTCATTAGAAGTACTAATACATGGAAATGTATCTTTATAATGATAGGCTCTTTGGGGCTGGTCTGAACTGTTATCTTCGTTTCACACATGTTTTCTCTGTCTTCACCATTTGTTCTCATTTTTTCTCTCTGGCCACCTTGCTTCCATCTCTTCGCTTCTCAAAAGAATAAGGGGCCAAAATGCTTCACCCTACATTTCTTTCATTATCTACGGAAAGTTTCACAGTATAATTATAATGCAAATAGGAAATGATTTATATTTAGAAAAGACAAGGCATTTAATTCAGTACCAAGAAGCAGGAATGAAAATTACTCTCTTTTCTATCTATGAAATTGCTCAGTCTTTGCTGGATTGCAAATTTTGTTCAGGCTGCCTAATACAGTTTCAAGTTGTATATTAATTATTAAGCATGATCCAAACTGTCACGTTTACAAAGTGTTGCTACATGCAGGAATGTAATTTAATGTCTGCTGTCAGGGAATAAATTCACAGACTATAGATTTTAGTCCTGACTAGGCCACTAACTTTAGTGACTGGAGGTGCTTCCCTCATTTCTCCAGGCTCATTTTTCTCTGTCTACGGAACGTATATCATGACAAGTACCTATAATACGTTGAGTGATTGACTTGAGTTGTTGATACAACCAAGAAGTTGGAATTTGCTTTTAGAAAAAATGTTAGTATGTCAAAAGCTAACTTTTGATATGATTTGTTTTGTCCTGTGAATATAAAAATACTTTTGAAAACTCTTCAAGAGTGTGAATATTAAAATTTCGTCTTCAGTAGTGCTGTTGGTAATTATTTCTTGCTTTTCTTGCTGGCTTTTCATGGCTTGTCAATGGTACTAGTGCATATACTAGCATTAAGCCATTAAATTGTAATATAAATTGGAGAAACAGTAACAAGTAGAGTCTGCCCAAATTATCTTAAGAAACCAAAATTAATTAAAATACCATAGGTCCGTACTTAATTAAAATACTATATGTCTGTACTAGGCTTGCATAATGTGTTATGAACTAATATAAAAAAAAGAAAATATGGAAATTTAAAATCATCAAAAGGTTTTTCAAGAGGTAAGGATGGAATACATGATACATTAAATTTTTTTTTGATGTAAGAGAAAGCTGCATTTGACAATCAATACTTCAGAATATGGATCAGATATTTTCTGATATTCTTCACATATATTTTCAATTAGCTGTTGAAATAAACAACTGTTTTGCTGTCCTCTTGCTAATGTATGTCAGTAAATCATCTCTAATTATCAATATATTAACTGGTAAGCAATTATATAAGTCAATGAAGACCATAAGGTTTAGAGACAAGCTATGCAGCAGTAGAGAAAAAGGCAAGGCGACAGCAACATTATGCTGTTCATGAAGCAGAATTTTATGAGCTATAGAACCAAAGGGGACATTTAAAATCAAAAGAAAAATAATATAGTGTTTGCTAAAGAGGGTAGCATAGGCAAATAAGAAAGTGGTGAATAGTAACAACAATTAATGTGAATCTGAGCAATCCAACTGGTTAATTCTACATGAAGGTCTATTCAGTTTTCTTGGAAATGGTAAAAACTGTTTCAAGTTAAAAGGGGAAACTGGCAGCTTGGTCTATGTTTCTCAGCAGTTTCAGAGCTGGGTCCTTTGTAGAGCTAAAACCAGAATGTGCTCCACTCTCCTTCACTGATAGTCATGTGTTGGAACTGTGAAGGAGAATTATTATAATATTGGATTTATTTTTAATTAAATTTTTAAGGTTGTTAATGTGTAGGCTGAAATTGACTTTCTAATTTTTTGCATGCAGAAAAAATGAGATTGCAATATTTGACTGAACATATTTGGTAATTGTTCTCCCCAGAGATCCAAAGCTGACTCATGTTCAGGTGAATGTTTTATATTTCTCTTTCCACACATCTCAATGTAGATGAATATGTGAGCTGTTCCAGAGCCCTGGTGGGACAGCTGATTCCCTTGGGAAGGGCTGGGAAGTCCTGTGTCCTGGGAGGGCTGTGCCCTCTTCCCTTACAGATGCAGGAGCTGCTGTCTGTGCTGGGGGGCAGGGGCTCTGCCAGGAGCAGGGCCCTGCTGTCCAGTGAGGCAGTGGGAGATGCACACTTTATAGTAAGCTTTTGAAAGTCCCTGTTTTGGAACGAGATCAGAGATGATTTGATAATAACCTGTACAGACACAATTTACCAGGGGTAGAAGTACTGTGGACCTTGTGACAGACACATCTGGTTACAGGCTCCAGGCCAGTTCTTCATGAGCTGTTCCCTGTCTTCTCTGATGTTTGGCTCAGGATGAGCATGTCCATCACCTCAATCAGAAGGTACCAGAGTGATATTCTTTAGCTGTGTCATTGTTCCCCTGCACAGTGTTCTCTGATGGACACACCAAATACCCCTCCACAGGAAATGCCTACATTTTAAAAGGGGGCTTTAGAGTTTGTTTCCATCTTGCCTAATAACATGTCAGCAACAGTCATGTAATGGTTTGGGTCATTTCAGTGACATAACGTAGTGAAAAACTGCAGCTTGGGTAAAATATTTAAATATTTTTAAAATATGCGTTGCTAAATAATTACTGAAGTGCTTTGCACACACACACATGTGAGTACATCAAAGCATTTCTTATTAGTGTTCAGTGAAACAGTTTGACACATCAGCTTCAGTACAACACAGCCAGGAGATGCCTTAATCTAGTGCCAGACTGCACCTTTGCAACAAACAGGACACACTTTGATGCAGTTTAAAAAAAAAAAAAAAAAAGGAATTTTCATTCAGGATTACTTTTTCTGTCCCTTTTTTTTTAACTTATTTTTTGTGACAGGAATTGTATTTGAAAGGTAGCACTCTATAGGATTGCATCTCCTTCCTTGAAAGTGCAGTCCATGGAGCTCAAATATGACCCTATATATCCACATCAGGTTGGCAATTGCATTAGGGGAAATGGTACCTTTACAGTTGTTATGCAAAGGTGAAAGCACAGCAGATCTGAAATATGAAGCTGAAGTTTTTTTCACTCCAGCATGGTCTGTGGTATTGACACAGCCAGGGTTGGGTTCTTGAAAAATTTCTCCCTGGAAAATTGTGCTCCTCAAAGTAAGTTTAGTGTTTGTGGTCAAGGACACCTTTTCTTTGTGTCTGCATAACTATATGCCATAAAATAACTGCTGTAGGTAGCTCCAGGGCTGGCAGCAACTGGCAAAGGGATTTCTTTGTATGCTGTCTACTATTTTGCTGGCTTTTAATGGAGGAAGCAGTTTTTATCTTTTTTAATATTTTTGAATTAAGCATCACAGTGAACCTGAAAAATAAAGACATAAATATTCAGTTCTTCCTAGGAAGGCCAATTCTCACTTCATGTCTTTGGTATAATTTTGACAGGGGTAAAAGAGACGTTTTTGACTAAAAGCAATATAAATGAAGGTAAAAATTTAAACTTTGATGAGTATAAAATATGAAAGCTATTGAACTAGTTCAGAAGATTCTAGTCCCATCTCAGAAAGGGAGAAATGTTCTGTGACTGCTTAGCCCCAAAACTCTCTGTTACATAGGTCTTTGTCAAAAAAAGCATTCACATAAGGTGATGAGTGATCACTGACATTTGTAAGAAGGCAAGAAATTTGATCAAGCTTTTGCCAGCAGAGCATGTGTGGGTTGTTTGGCTTTAAAAGGGTAGGAATACTTTTCTGGAATAGTCAGAGCAGCCAAAAACCAGACAGCCTAGGACAAAGCCTCAAAGTGTGGCCAATGAAAGGGCAGCTGTTGTGTTGCTCAGTGGATAGAAATATCCTTCCTTGTGCTAACTTTGCTTTGTCACATGTACTTTTTATTCCATGTTGAAAAAAAACACAAAAGAAGAAAACAGGAAGATCTAAAAATCAATAAAAGTAAAATAAAAAGCAGGCAAGGGCTTATTGTAAAATATATCTCCCTTAAAGCATTGCTAGAAACCCTGTTTTCATATCTTTTAAACTCTTTCCCCTATCCAGTGTCTCCCACTGGCCCATTAAGGAGGCTGAAGCAGCCCCAGTAGCTTTCTTCCCTACATGCCAGTCAAAAACTACTGCCCTGAAAACGAGCCCTTCAAATTCATCTTCAGCTTGTTGAGCAAATGACCTCCCATCAGTCCTGGAGCGGTTCCTCACAGCTGATGTGGCCTGTCCCCTTGTCACTGCTGACAGTGCAGAGGTGCATCAGCCAGCAGCGTGATGTCTCGAGAGGGCACAGCTAAACAGGAGGATGGATGGTGCTTCACCAGCCCTGCACTCTGAGCTGAGCAGCCTGGTTTGCCCTCACGATGGGCCCTGCTGGATGCAGCAGCTTGGACCAGAGACCTCTGACAGCCCAGCCAGTCTGAATTAGTCTGAGATTCTGATGCATAATTTAGATTTGCTAATCCTTTCAGCACAGTTGTCACTCTTTTGATGTAGATACACCCATTGCCAAATGAAATATAATTGTGTGAATGTGGCTGTCTGCCTTTGAGGTAATCAGCTGAACTTCTTGTTAAGAGCCAGTGGAGGGAAATAGGTATTTCTAATGCATGATGCATCTTCTCCTAGGGAAGCACCTGAAGTAGATGTCAGATGAATTGTAGCCTGAGAGCACCCAACTCAGCTTTGATGATAAATGCAGATCAGATAACCATCTGTACTACGCAGGCATGTAGACATTCTAGACATCTGAACTGGGTGAGGTATATCTCACTCTGTAATACTTCTGCGTGAAGGGGTTTCAATGCCTTTTGTGGCAATCAAGATTGTTGTTGGGAATATGGGATACAATTAGCCCTTCACAACATACTTCAGGTATACGGAACAAACAGCAGGTGACTGTCACCTGTTGGAAACTCAGACTTTAGAACTTATTTCAAAACCCAGGAACAGATTTTCTTCTGCTGTAAACAGAGGGCAGGAGGATAATGAGGATAATGTCATTTTTCTTTTCTTTTTTTCCCCCTTCCTTTTTCAAAGGCAAAGAGGGCCATGCATATCATTTGGTATCTGCCAGTGGCACTGTAATAAAATAGCACATTCTTAGTTTGATGTTCACCTTTCCATAGGAAGGAAATGTCATTAAAAGGTAGGTTACAGCAGACTGTGTATGAAGGTGCTTCATTGTAAGGTCAAAATCCAAGTAACTAAAGAATAGGAAAGAATTCTGAATTTGGTTAATTAGGTTCCTGTGAGCTCCTATTGAAATTCTTGTGAGACACAGAAAAGACAGTAGTGCCACGCCAGACACAGGTGTCATCCTGCCCTGATGCTGAACACAGGCAGTGCTTCCCTCACCTCCTGGTTGCTCTGCCCAACGCATGCATTCAATTTGGCACAGTTTTGTCACAGTCTTTGTGAATTGGCAGATGGTGACTCAACCCCTTTATTTCTAATTGTCTAGGATAAAAGCTGGGATATGCTAATGAAATGCACAGAGTTTTTTCTGAAGTAAAGGATTTCCCAGAAATACACTTCACTCAGTAGTGCTGATGCTTTCCTAGCTATGCTTTAGAGAGGCAAAGTCCTCTTGCTAAGGTGCAAGAGGGCTGTAAATATTCTCTTACTATTCCAATTCCTTCTTGTGTGCCAGAACCTTCCTCCTTTCACCTTTGTCAGTACCCTGAGTTTATCAGTTGGGCAGGATGGCTCTGCAGGAGCTTCTCGTAAAAATATGGGTGTACATTACTGGATGAAACCATCTTAAAACATCATCTTAATGGCAGTACCTTTGTATCAGGAAGTTGAACTGACCATATTGGATCGGTTTATAATTTAAATGTACCTTTGGATACATCTCTGGAACAGCTGTATGCAGGCTGGAATGTGGTTTGGACTAAAATTATTCCTATGATTAAAAATCTGTGAGGTCAGAGACCAAATTTTTTAGTTACTGAAAAATGAGGTCGTTTTACCAAGAAAGTGTTCCTGGAAGGATAATAAATGACCTTGTCTTACATATGAAGCAAAAACAAACAAACAAAGGTAGATATTTTTACTAGACATAAGATTTGCATCTAAAAGACTGGTGAATTTTGGGGTGGTATGTTATATAACTGAAGGATAAGTAAAGAAGGCATCTTTTTTTACTGTTTTTCATAAATTTAGATGTAGGATTTCTAAGGTTGGCCCAGGTTAAGAACCAAATAAAATACGCATCTCTCATTTTGCCTTTTCTCTGCTGTATTTCACAATCTGTGAAACCCTTGTTTTGGAAAGCCAGATATTTTATGTTCTGGTTTGGTGGTCCAGAGTTCCTTGCTGGTAGCATGCCTCATGCCTTAGTATGAGCATGTAGTGCTCATCTATTTTAGAGCAACCATTGGCCTATGTCACTGTCAGGCAGAAAGCATCTTTTTACGGTCTCTCAAGTGATTTAAATCTTACAGACAGTGACACAGCAACATATCGGGCGCTTTCATGTGGCCCTAAGAACAATGTCCTCTGACTGGTGCCATTTGTTAGCTGGGGTCATATTTCCTACTGTGGAACAGTTCATCTCATCCCGTCTCTGATTTGGATCTGAGGTTCATGATGGAGATCACAGTCTTTGAGGAAAGCTACAAATCCAGCACGATTAAGGAAAGAAGTCTGAAGGGACAGTAGGAGTGCTCTGCTTTCAGTGATTTTTCTCTTTTTATCTCAAAGTTAGTCTTCCTCCTAAATGCATAAATATGGCTAGGACAGCTTTTCTTTTTGTTTTTTTTTCTTTAAGAGAAGCTCACTTTTTTTTTAGATTCTTGACATGTTGTTATCCTGTGTGCTACGGATCAACCTCATTTCACTGATAATGAAGCTCTGAAACAGAGATTCTGCATATATATGTATATCCCTATATAAACCTTTTGTAAAATAACATTCTGTATATTCATTCATTAATCTGCACACTATCTGAAGTGTATATGAAGATCTACTAAAGGTTTTTGTAGTAACAAAATGTTTGCTTACAAATAAACAGAAATACAGAGAAATTTTTTAAAGATCAAACACAGGGGCACTGGTGTTATACCCCAAGGACCTGTCACTTCTGTTCCTCAATTTACTCATCTATCTATATTCACGGAGTCTTTCAAACCACCCAAAATCCACAAGCTCTAATATTTAGATCATGTAACTGCTTTGGATCCTACTAAGTGATCCTTCTAGTCAAGCAAGGTCTGTGTGCCAGGTTTTGCAGATACATTTTTGCAGAACAGGTCAGTGCATTTGAAGAGAGTAAATTACACTGGGGTCTTCAAATTGGAAAATCAGCTATTATGAGGAACCCCTTACTTTGGGAATGCTAATGAAAAGGAAGTATATTCAACTTAAGTATAATAAAGCTTAGCTCATCCAATGGAAGGGGAGGCACAAAACCAGTTTGGATAAACGTGTGGTTTTAGTGAGTGGAGGTCTTGTACAATAAGCAGTGGTGACTGCATCTTCATCATGAATAATTAAAACCCTTTCAGATAGTGAAATAAACAAAAGCTTTCTATATTTCTGGGGTATTTTTACAAAATACTGCAATATTACATAATACTTAAGAAGTATTTTGAGATCACAGGATGAAGGATGATACAGAAGTGCAATGTGTTTATTATTATTGTTGTTATTAACATTTGATGAGTCCTCTGGCTTTTCTTTTTAAGATTTTCTACTTATGCCAGTTGCACATTTTTAATTGCTTAGAGAAATGATATAGTCATATCTCAGAGTTGGTTTAATTAGAATTATTGATGTCTGAAGCAGTACCCAGGCTGGGAAAACTGGGGTCTGATCAAAGTGACAACTAATGGTTTAGTGAAGTTAAAAATTCAATCTGTAATTAAAAAATGAAAGAGAGAGTGTATGCTTTCAAAAAGCACATTTTATGCTAAGGAAACAGGCACTTCTTATTTATTTGGAAATATTCATTGCACTATTTAAAAAGAGGGTGACAATAATGACAGTTTTTCACCTGGAAGAAACACTGAGTGCAACACTGCTTTCATGTATATATTGTATATTTTATTCTCTTTAATTATATTTAGAACTGCATGTAAAATAGGGCATTCAAAGATGGGGCTTAAGATTTGTGGAATTTTGAATCTTTTGGGGGAAAATCTTTCTAGCTTGATTGAAAGTACATGTAAATGTTGGCAATTTTTAAATGCATTACATAGAAGAGTAGGTTTGACATTAAAATGAATTCTGATTTGAGGTGTTGAAAAAACATTAAGCAGTCAGTGTTACCTCTTGTATCTCAGCTCATTGACTGGTGAAGGTGCACAGGACAGTTGAGCATCTCTAGTCATCTGGGATGAATCCTCACCTTCAATCTGAATGTGTCACTGAACACATTGTGTTGCTCTAGCAAATTTTACTAGATTTTCTTTTTTTTCCAGCATGTTGACTCTGATTAGTGAACTGAAAAGCAGTACTGTCCCAGTTTAACTGAGAAAGTGCACATTTTTCCATGTTTCTCAAACTTTCAGGATTGTGCATGGGAAATCACGACACCCAAACTGCTTTTTATGGCTGTGCACAAGGTGTGATAGAGTTGGGAACATGGTAAATTTAACTGCACTGGGGGAGGGGGCGGGTGGCACAGGGAAGGTGCTGGGGCTGGAGAAAGTTCAAGCAGACCAAAATAGAGAATGACTTTTACTTGCATGATGCACACAAGGAGATAGGCAAAGTGTTGCAAAAGTCTTGATTTCTTTTATTAAGCAACCCTTCTGGTCTTTTGTCATTTGATATCTATTATGTAGGGTCTTTTTGTGTACCCTTCTTATTATCAGAAATAAATATATCTATTCCAAGGTGGCTGGGGAATCTTCCCTTAATGACAGCTGTTGCAAACCAGTGTGCTGTTTGGAAGACTCACCACAGATAACATCATTTTATGAAATTGTATTCACATGTTCTTCAAAACTATGCATTTTTATTATTTGCATTTTATTGATCAGCCCTTCCTCAACCATTTTCATCCCTAATTAGGGATGCAGAGAGCTTTACATTATTCTGCTTAAAATTTCAAGAGCTCTTTTTATACTGCTTGTTTAGGGATTTGCTTCCTTGGGAGAGTTTATTACTGTATGAATGAAAATGCTTTTCTGAAGCTGTTAATCATTTCAAGATTTTTGAAAAAAACCTAATTGAGAATATTTCTCATTATTATTAAACTCTCAGGGGTGCTCCAGGGTGTTCACACTATTATAATCTAAACCTGCAATTTGGATTTGCTTCTTGTGCCCTTTGGCACAGTGGTATATGTGGGGATTTTAAGGAGAATGACTGACACTCAACCATGCCAGCCACAGTGAAGAAAATGTGCTCTTTATCATTTTCTCATCAGCTGCCACCTCCTGTTAGCAGTGAAATTGTTTTGACAAGTGCTATTTTGTCATACTCGATTATGAAAGAGTTCAAACTAATCAAAAGAACTTCCTAACATTGTGGAGTATTGGGCTGCAATATAACCTTCCCCGTGAGATGGGGGAGGACTCATCATGTGAGTCATTTTAAAGTTGGTTCAGGAAAATCACCAAAGAATGCATGGAAAGGAGCATTTATTCTCTGTCACAGGATGTTTTAGATAAGATAATAGGCTATTTATATCACTTTTTGATGTTGAACTCCAGCATTTCAAGTGCCAGATAGAGTAATATATTGGTTATGCATTGCACCTGAAGATTGTGCATGAAGTCTGATAGCACTGGCTATTAATGCTGAGGCTCATCGATGACACTTTTATACGTAAAGCCAATGCCACCTGGGTGATTCCTTTTCTGCAAGACACTGGATTGCAGACAGTTGGTAAGTTGAGTAGAGAATACTGTTTGTCAGTATCCTCTTTTATAAGAGATTGCATTCATCTTTTGTAGCGCTGATGAACCAATTTGCAACCTGAATCCTGTGCAGTTTTCATTCAAGTGAGCATTCCTTGTGGGACAGAATCAGAGAATGACAGAATGGTTGAGTTTGGAAGGGACCTCTGGGAGTCACCTTGTCCAAGCCCTCTGCTCAGTTAAGGCCATCTGGAGCCAGTTGTCGAGGACCATGTCCAGACGGCTTTTGGTATCTCCAGGGATGGAGACTTCACAACTTCTCTGGGCAACCTGTGCTAGTTCTCAGTCACTCTTACACTAAAAATGTTTCCTGATGTTCAGGTGGACCCTCCTGTGTTTCCGTTTGTGCCCGTGGCTTCTGGTTCTGTCCCTGTGAGCCACTGAGAAGAGCCTGGCTCCATCACTTTGAGCACTCCCTGTGGGTACTGATATGCATCAGCAAGATCCCCCTGAGCCTTCCCCTCTCTAGTTTAAACAGCCTCAGCCTTTCCTCCTGTAAGAGATGCTCCAGTCCCTTACTCATCCTCGTAACCCCTGGCAGGTCTGTCTCCAGCTGCTCCAGCTCGTGCTGGGGGGGTCAGAGCTGGATCGAGCACTTCAGGTGTGGCCTCACTAGCACTGAGCAGAGGGGAAGGATCACCTCCCTCAACCTGCTGGCACTACTTTAACACAGCTGAAGACACCATTCATCATCTTTGCAGCAAAATCATCTTTCTGGTTCAAGTTCAACTCGGTGCCCACCAGGACCCCCATCTCCTTTTGTGCCAGGCTGCTTTCCATCTGCTTGGCACCCTTCAACTATTTGGCTTTAACATATATCCCCTTTAGGTAATTCCTCTTAAATTTTGTGATCTTGGAATGTGCAACTCTGTAATTGCAGGACGTCAAAATCACTTGCCAAAAATACTTTTTATTCTCATTGTTATATTAGCCTTCTTAGGAGATATTTAATGTATTTTGCCATGCAGATTTTCTGAAATGTAATTCTGTGATCTGTAGTATGTTTTCAGTGTGGTCTTACCAATCATTGTAAATTCAATGAATCTGAATTTACAGCAGTTATGCTTTGAATAGGCTTAAAGCAGCTCTTTACATAAAAATACTGTGCTTTAGGAATGGGTTTGTACTTCCTTTTAAAAAATCTGTATAATCCTGGCTGTGTAGATGAATATCTCTGTGTGCTGAGGGCTCCATTGATTACAGTGTATTGACACAACAGACCTCTCCTGTTGATCTTGTTCTCTCATTTTATTCTATGCTTATCTAGTATTCTGAGTAGCTGCTTATATATAACATATTCAGATACAACTCCAGTATCACAGTTTAATTGAATTAGCAATCAGGGATGAAGATACTGAACAATCTTGAAAAATAAAGCCTGTGTTCATGAGTCATGAGGGGAGTAAAGGTTGGCCTTGTGTCTACTTGGTTATTTGGGAACATTTTTATAGGGAATAGAGAATGAAGACACTGGCAGGACAGGGGACTGGACTTACAGAATGGAGAAGTTTCTCACAAATTGGCTTTGGACAACTTTGGGAAGTTCTCTGTATCTCTCTCTGCCTTATTTATCTCACCTCTAAATTGCATAAATGGTATCTCTCTATTCTACCTATATATATACACAAATAACATAATATAATATAATGTAATTATAATATAATGTAATATAATGCAATATAATGCAATATAATATAATATAATATCACAGTGGTCAGTGATTTACCAGTGGTCTGCAGCTGAGTTTCTCTGCAGAAATGCTACCAGGTTGATTTACATGGGTACCCTTAGCATGGAGACCACACACTATTCCTACCTAAATAGGTAGAAAAATAATAAATTAAAAATAATAAATCTGACCAAGTGCTCATGTAAGTTTATGAAGAGCATAATGTCAAAAAGAGTAAGAATGGACGTTCTGGAGAACTGTGGGATATTGCCAGGAGGTACAAGGTGCTAGTAGGCAACAAGCCAAACTCTGTCCTGCAGTTCTGAGTCATTAGTCCAGCTGGGCATGGGAAGAGCTGGAATACAGTAAAGACTGGACTAGTAGCCCTGCTGTTATCAAGGTGATTTAATTTGAGAGAAATTTTAACCATAGGCCTCAAAGTGATAGAAAGTCTGTGCCTCAGTTTGAAACTTAACCTACTAATTGTGAAGTCAATCTGTTTGTTTCTGGCTTGTGGAGTGATAATTAAAATCCTGTTTGCAATGGAAACCCAAATGCAATGCTAAATTTGAAATAGTTCTTCACCCTGCCAGGCTTGCTACTGAATGATCTGGCTCCAGTTTTTATGTCCTACATCACCCAACAATCTGTAAATATGAGAAGAAAAAATCCTTGTTTCAGCTCCAGTGTTGTGAAGTGACATTTAGTTGAACCATGCAGGACCTTTCAGTCGCATACTCCCAGTGTGCTGCATAGTTAGCATGCAAATGGATGTGAGGGTGTAAGAGAGACATGCACTAAACTGATAAAGACATCATCTTGGACTGTGTATAAATATATAAAATTCTAAAATGAATTTCAGTAAATTAGATGTTATATATTAAAAGAATTAATCTTAAAAATTGCTGGTACAACTATTCTGTGTTTTTATTCTGATATCAATTTAATTCCATTTAGTCTTGTTAAATTCGTCATTCTAAATATGCACATGAGTTTCAGATGATTAAAAAATCTTGATACCAATCCAGAATTACACAATAAAGCATATTGCAGGTGTTCTTTAATTACAATGGGAGGTGGGCACACCTTTCAGCCCTGAAAGCCATCTAGTACTATTAAACTGTTGCGTGGGTTTGATTATTCGTGAACGTGAGTTGTATTCAGTCTTAACAAATTTAAAGTTTTATGGTTTACTGCTCTGTCCTCAAAATAGAAAAATGGGCCCAAAGCCTGTACCATTTATACAGGCAAAGCTATTCCTGGAGGAACTGCAAAGGCCAGTGTAAATATAATGCAATTAAAATCGGTCTGTGAAAACATCCATGACTACTGAGGAGAGAGGAATATTATTATTTTGTGCTGATTGTTTGCCCAAAATCTTCTAATGAGTTAAAATGAATGTAATTAAAATAGAGACTAAATTAAATAATAAAGGTCAAAGAAAGATTTCCCAAGCAGCTCTTCCAAAGCCTGCTGCTGGCTTCAGGCAGAGAGAGGCAGGATCTTTTTCACCTGGGATACTTGAAATTGTGAAACAAAACATTCATTATTAAAAATGTCAGCAGATAGTTCTCAGACAGATGTCTGTCCTATCCTTTCTGGTTTTTTTGGTATCTCTCTTGTCTTAAGAATGAACTGATGTTGCACAACAGCCACGAGTCATTATTCAAATGTAACTTAATTACAGAGTTCTCTGTGTTCTTTAAGTTGCCATTTGTTTAACAGCTAAATTGCTGTACCGCAGCTGTGCCTTTGGGATTCCAGGCATAGTGGGTTGCAAACCTGTGACAAGGTCAGGGTTGTAGCCTCTTCTACTTTGCACTGGGAAATTCTAGCAGACTGTAAGGGTGGCTGTTGATGATATGTTTCTGCTTTGTATTGCACAGGTTTCAAAATAAAGGCAGGCCCTTCTTTTAGTGAACTGTCAAAGCTAATATAGAGATTTTATAATATAGCCAATGCAAGGGTTAATAATAAAGGATAAAAAAGCCCTTATATGAGTTTATGTAAAACAGTAGAGATAGGCAGATTGGGAGGGTTTGTTGGGTTTTTTTGAGAGAGAATGATTTTTTTTTCATCTTTTCTCATCCAAAGTAGTTCTCTTTGCTTTCAGGGTTTATTTGAAATAGTCAAATGAATCCTTTGCAGCAGGGACACTGTTTGCATAGTGTTGTCAGTGACAGCCCTTTCCTGCTCTCTCTGTCTTGTGGAAGTGAGGCTCAGGCAAGAGCAGGAGATGAGAAGAGGCTGTACTTTACATATAACTTATGCCTCAGTTGGCTGGGTGCATTTTTCTGATGTTTTTCTGTTGGAAAAAAATACTGTAATATGGAAAACAAAACTGTAGTGCTCTGGAAGTAATGGACTTAACTGTCAGGGTACAATTTTAATTCAGGAGGCTTGAGACCTGTGTGATCCTTTCTTGTTAGTACACTCTCTTACTGCTTATAGGTCTCCTGGTCAACAGAGAGCTAAAGATATGGATCGTGTATTTTTTTGCATGAGAAAGAATTCAGACAGGGTTTGATGAGCAGACACTTTTACAATACAACTATTCTCTCTCATTGAAACTGTAGATTGCTCCCTGGTACATGACACTGAATGGTTTTCCTTCAGTATCATCACGCAGTGACTTAAATATGATGAGGCATTAGAAAAGATTGAATTATTTTAACTTTACTTTTTTTTCACAGGGTTCTGAAGCCACTGTGTTTTATTTTGAGGTAAATTATCCTATTTATCTTATCTGCATAAATACCATTATGAATAATGCAAGAAGCTGGGATGCTAAAGTAAAAATTACAGACCTGTCCTTAAAGGACAGGATTAACATCCTGGAAAGACTTATACAAAACCAACTGATACCTTTATTCTGCAGCAGAAAAATGTGCCATTTTTGAGCATTTGCAAAGCCACGGTAGTGGAGCGTTGCCAGATGCATTAACAGTTCTTTACTAAGGGCAGTTAAATGACTGAGTGGGGTAAAATCAGGCAACGGGACAGTTTGTAAGAGATCTCCTTTCACATGGACTTTGTTAGAAGGCTTGAATGAAAAAACTGCAAAAATAGTTGCATGGTGGTAAGAGCAGCCATATCGTAAGTTGAATTAGAGATAGAAATTAAAAATACTACACTTAATGTGAAGGTAATGCAGATATTTAGCCAAATACTGCAGAGGCAAATTAAGGTTATGAAAATTTTCGGTTCCCAAGGATATAGTAAATTGGCGGTTTCTCATAAACACTTGGTTTTAGACTATCTAACTATTAATACAGACATACAGAAAGCCCATACAAAATTTTGAGCTGGTGAATGTGTTTTCACCAGCATGGTGTAGTCCCCTGGGATGACCACGTGAAGATGTGCATACAAACACCCAGGCTCTTCCCTCCGTGAGAAGGTGGAGAGCCCTGAGAGCCCTGTGCTCACCCTGCTGCCAGGACCACGGAGGGCAGCAAGACCTGGAGCATGGGAACACAGCCAAAAGATGCCCAGCAATTGTTTCTTCTGGACTGTGTCATGCTGCAGAATTTCTGAACAGGTTTTAATGTGCTCCCTTGAATAATTATTATAATTTTTGTACTGTTTTCACTCACAGGTCAGAAGTTTACACTTTCATTTCGGCTTAACGTAACTTTTTGATGAAAGTTATATGTATAGCACACTCTGTTAAGCATCTGCACAGACAAAACAAACAAGAATAGTGCATATATGGCTCAAATTCCATAGCAAAACCCCAAATCAGACTTGGACAGAAAGACTTCTTTCCTTGGGCAAGTATGCAAATACAGCACTAGGATCTAAAGATCGAAAAGCAAATATGAAGAGAAGTGAATTGATTCTAATTCCCTGAACTGGCTGTTATGTATAGCAACATCCTCCTATGCAGAAAAAAATCCTCAAAAAAAGCGTTTTCAAAAGCTGTATTATGTCCAGATGGAAATGATCTATTAACTAACTAATGTCATGGTATATGACATACCATTTTATAAAGCTGTTATTTGCATTTTCCTCTTGATATTCTGAGCATCTTAAATCTGAATTTCTAAAACATCCACAATATTTTCCTATACCTGCAGAGCTCTGTTTATATATATATGCTACAAATAACACACAGGATCAGAGGAGAAGCTTAGAGACCTCATCATAATATTTCCTCCCCTTCCAGTGTTTATGTGTACCATTTTAAGAAGCAGTAATGCATTAGATAAATGGAGAAGCTGTTAAAGGTTTTCCTTGTTTACGCCTCTCTTGGTGCATATTGTATCACATGGAGCTGCTAAAGGTGTGTTGCTGCAGGAATCCTAACACAGTGCAGAGGCAGAGGGAGAGTTGTTTCCCTGTTCTCCTCCCTGCACCATCCACCCAGCCTGTCTCCTGCAAGTAAATACAGGAGGAGGCTGGGCTGGGCAGAGTGCTGAGCTTGACCTGCAGAGGAGAGGCAGTGGTAGGAGGTAGAGCTTGAAGGGTTTTTCACTAGTTTCTTTATCAACAGTGTCTGTCACATCCGATTTTCCCAAAACAGCCCGCACAGCTTCTCCTTATGCTTTGCCCACTGCCCCCAGCATGGGCAGGGCAATGCTGGCATAACTCCACTGGTTTAAGGAGGTTAAGGAAATAAAGGAAGAACCTTGAAGGTGAGTCTTCTTTTTCCTAGCTCTGCTGGTTGAAGAAATTGGTTAGTGTTACCCTACACATCAGGGAACAAAAGCTGTAGCAGGTATGGTACCACTACCGTAAAGTCATCAAGTCTTGGAATAGTTCTATGTATTATTCTACATTTTTGGCATAATCTAGAGACATAACATAGCTGCTCTTCTTCTATTGAGTAAGGTGCTGCTTAGTTTTAGTACCCTGACAGACAGGCTTTCTGAAAAGTTACCTACTTGTCATTTAGTATCGTGAACCTAAATCACTTGATTTTGTAAATCAAAAATGTAAAAAATGTGAAGCTGAATAGATAGAAGTCCAGGACAGGATTGACCCAGGAAGCCATCTTTAAACTGGAACATTCTCAGATACAACACTGGGGAAGAAAGAAAGCAAGAAGAAGGATTCATTTGCAGTTGACCTGCAATAGCAAAGTCGTTCACTTTCCAAATAGGATTAAACTTGTTTCATCAGCCATGACATGTGAAAAGATCATGGGTATAAATTCCATTTGCTGTAATGAATTGAAAGTGTCTGAGTTTGCAAGCAGCACTCACTGCTGATGGACAGCTAGATTTGTGCAGTGTTTTAACACTAAAATTAGCTTCCACAAAATAAAAAGTACAGAAAAGGTGGCAGCAGTGACAGATTTTAAAGCATTAAAAATAGACTTTATTGTTAGATGGGAGCTGAATAAAGCTAGAAATAAATAGTGTTTAAAACCCTGTTATGTGGACACCTTTGTTCATGCTGGAGTGAGGTGGATAGAAATCCTGGAAAGCAGCATGTTTTTAGGTTTCTCAGCCGTATTTCAACAAGAATAAATATTCTTACTGGAATGAGGAAAAATCAAACTTTTCTGTGGTATTACTTGTAAGAAATAAGAGAAGGGGATTGTATTGAAGGATACTTTCCATGTCCATCAACATGACTTCAGTGCAGTCCCCGAAAACCACATTGGTGTATGTATTCTGTAAACCGAGATAAAAGCTACGCTCTGTGGTTAGTTAATAACCTGTACTCAGTCTTGCATCAGGATCATGAGACATCTCTTCTTTGCTTGCAGAGCTAAATGCAGTTTCTGAACCTATTTTCCCCAAGTTTTTTTGTTTGGTGTGCACAATTTTATGCATATTTGAAGTGTGCCAAGAAGAAAATCTCAGTGGGTGAAAATGGGAATTATATGGGAATAATTCAAGTTTCATTTTAATTGATAAGATAACCAGCTGAAAACTGTCCAAAACTGGGGGGCGGAGGGGGGGCGCGAGGGTTGAACTGAATAGAGGAATGAAAAATATAATCACTTCTTAAATTACCTCAAGGTTAACATATAATTAATTTGCTAATTTTAATTACAACCCTACAAAATGTGCTGAAAAATGCTCAAAGGGGAGAAGCAGCCAGGTGCCAGCCATGATTAGCCAAGGTTACCTGCAATTATGAGGTCTCTATTAAACATGTTACAGAAATTTGAGAAACTCCTTTCTAAAACCAGCACATTTATTGAAACTCAGCACGCTATTCATCATGCTGTATCTTTCCATTGCTACAAACTCGCTGTCATTTGCCTCATTCTTTTCCAGCTGAATGTTTTATTGCAGCTGAAATGTGGACTGCTTTTTCTGTTTGTCGCATGCTGTGACACATGTACTAGGTATTTATTTTAATTATGGAAACAAAAGAGATCAACCAGTGTTTGCAAAGTGCTTTGAGCACCTTAAGTGCCAGATAGCTGCCAATTTCACCGCTGAAAGCTGGGAGCACAAATCCTGACAAACAGGCTTTTTCTTTCCAAGGTGTCCTGGGATGTGCAGTTTGTAAAGCAGGAATATTGCTGAATCTGCCTTTTCGGTGGGCAGCCTGCTCTGCAATGCTCTAAGTGCACAGACAAATGTAACTTCTGAGTTAAAAAAAAAAAAAAAAAGCAAACAAAAACCCAACCCACCAAAACAGAGTAAGAGAAAGCAAGCAAGGAACAAAAAAATCTGTGTGTTTCGTTGCATTTTTAACAAATCGTGGTGTAAAAGAATGTCTTGTCTGTAACAGATTACACGATGTACTATTGTTATTTTTTATTGTTATGTGACTCATGTTTTAAGTGTCTGTTGTTGGGAACTGTAGTAAACCTTGATTCGTCTATTAAAGGAAATCTTAAAAAAAACCCACAAAAACAAAAAACCCCAACCAATCACATTTTTTAAAAAAACCAAACCTACAGTCCTGGTGTCAAAGGAAATTAATTTCCTGGCTGGCTTGTGTTTTTCTCTGAGGCAGATATTGATGAGTGTGCAGAAGGGAGCATTGAGTGTCACAACCATTCACGCTGTGTTAACCTCCCAGGGTGGTACCACTGTGAGTGCAGAAGCGGTTTCCATGACAATGGAAGCTATTCTCTTGCCGGGGAGTCCTGTGTTGGTAAGCAATGATCAGCAGAGCCTTTTTTTACCTCCTTCTGCATGGTGTTCCAAAGTGACTATTGAGCTGCTGTCCTGAGCAGTGGCTGTGTTTGAGGCTAAAATGCGAGTGCAAACGAGCGTGTCTGTGTGAGCAGCCCCAGCCACGCAGGGTGGGTGCTGCTTCACGGTGCATCACGGTTTTGGGTGCTTATCACAGGAGGGAGGCAGCTCCAGGGCCAGAGCATCACTTACTGCAGCTGCCCATTTATCCGAACAAGTTGCTGTGAAACCTGAAGTGAAAGTGGGAGCCTAATTGGCTACAGAAGGGGAAGAGGTAGTTTTCTAATGCCAAATTCCAGCGGAGTGATATATGATGACATATCTGTGCGATGTCCATGTTGCTTTGGTTTGCTTGTTTTCCATTGTTTGGCATCTTCGTCTTTAATTTTTAGAATGACACAAATAACATCAAAATCCTTATGCACCATATTTGCAGAATAAGGCCCCAAGAGCATGAACAGAGGGGATTATTAAAAGGGTGCAGAGGAGTTTGTCAGCTCTTTTCATGGGAGGACAAAGAATAAGGCTCCACGAGGGCCTAGTGCTGGTTCTTGCAATCTGTGTGCCCTCAACTGGCCGTGAGACCCTGTGTGCCACTGCAGCAAGTAAGCAGTAATAAAGCCATAGTGAAGAGGGAAATTGTGGCTACTCTCAGGAGCCTTATACATAATTTCTCAGTGATATTTTATCAGGTGAGTTTAAATCTGCACAGAAAGGATCCCATTTTAACTTCTGTAAAGATACAGATCAGCTGCTCGTAGTGATATGTCCTTTCTTTGGAACTTCAGTTACTTCATCTCTAGTCAGTTGTATGAATTGTCTATAAAAGCTCTTCTCCTCCTTTTGTGAAAGATTTTTTTCTTTTTTTAATGCTGTAAATTTCATTTATCATGGCCAATGCTTCAAAGGGCGTTTTAAAGTCTATAATTAAAAGTTAAAACACCAGTTTGTAACAAAAAGATATATAAACTTACTTGCAACAAACATTCCCATCTTTTGTAAGTTTTGGCTGTTAGAATCCTTAGGATAAGGTAGCATCATGATTTAAAAATTCAGAGGAATAATTATTTTCACAAGCAATATTTTGTAGATTGTCCAGCTATATTAGCTTTCTTTGCATTGTCCTAGGCTGATGGGTTGCTCAGTAAAATCACAAGCAGTGAACTTCATGGCAGTGGTTGTGTAAAAGATGGTGAATTTTACAGCACTTTATGACTTAATAGATAAAACACCAGATGAAAGTCGTGTATTTCCAAGCGAATTCTCTAATGTTAAGAGTTCTCCTTTATTTAAATGCTGTAAAAGGGGTGATGAATGGGGCAATGTTGAAAATACCCTCTTTATGAGAAATCAACATGACATAACCATGAAAAAGCCCTGAGGCAGTTGGGGATAAGGGGCATTTTTAGCATTTCTGATGCTTACCTGTACCACATGCCTGGGGAGCCCTGTCTCTCATCAGGCTGACCTTCTGTAGCTGGTTTGGGATGAAGAATATGTAAGGGTTGAGCTGATCTCAGGAAAAGGCAGACACATCGACAAGCCTGTGGTTGAGAATGACCCATAGGTGGGCTCAGCTGCTGGAAAGGTCAGTATTGCTTGGATTGAATCGCTGTTGAAGGGTTGGGCACTGCAAAAAGATGTTCCAAGTGTTCTGTGTTCTGTGTTGACTGGAGGGATGAGATTTCTTGAAAACAAACTGCCCTCATTTTGACCTGCACAGCATGCTGGAAGTTCGTGAGGTGAGGTGCTTGTCTTGCCGTATGCAAGCTGTAAGCAGAATGTGAAATTAGCGGGTTTATTTTAATGAAATAGCTTCTCTGAACCATCTGCTACAGGGTACCAGTGAGGAAGAGAATAAACCAGTCTACTTCGTCAGTATTATGAAATAAAATAATTCAAAATCAATTGAAAGATTCCGCTAACCCATACTGGCAAATCTCAAACCATGATGTTTATTTTAAAATGCAACTCAGAATTGGTTAAAACAACAGAGAGATAACACTACAGATTCCAGCTAAAACTTCACATTACAGAGCTTGTTTACATGGCGGAGCATTTAGAGTCAGGGCCAGTGTCTTTCACTCTATTTCAGAAAAAAAGCGAATTTGCTTAGCAACATCATTTTTTCCTGGTGTATTGTATACTGAATTTGTAGTGTGTACCTGAGGTGGACTTGAGCCATTGCCTTTCAGTGTGTTTTGAAATATTTCTTCTTTCTTACTCCTTGAAAGGCAAACATGGAGAACAATAAGGAGGCTGAATACATGAATAGAAGAAGATGAAACCCTCCCCTATAAAATAATAGCAATAACAATAAATACTACTACTATTAATATTAA
This sequence comes from Margarornis squamiger, assembly GCA_035222235.1. NCBI lineage: Eukaryota > Metazoa > Chordata > Aves > Passeriformes > Furnariidae > Margarornis > Margarornis squamiger. The sequence continues at coordinate 3,869,623 of JAWWTY010000156.1, forward strand.
TAATAAAGAAAAGAAAATCACAGGACAGTAGGAGGGAGTACTCACCTCTGACAGTTGCCCAAAGCCCAGCCAGCCACTTGCTTTTTCTGGGTGTATTTATGTACCTATTGGTTAATGCCTTTTCCCTCCATTTGTATGTCAATGTCTCTGCAATGCTTGCAGAACATTAAGAAAAACAACACTTATTTGGGAAGTCATGTGATACCTCAGTGTTTCTAAAAGCTTTATCCTCAATGAGTATGAGAAAAGGGTGGTTTGTCACCTGGAAGGGACAAACATGTAAATCAAGGGATGTGGCGGGGCAGGTCAAAATATTGCACCAGAACTTGGCTAATAAGGCGGGATGACTTAGCCAAACCACTTCAAGATTGGAAAAATTCTTTTATTTTTCAAAATATCAACCAAAGACAGCTTTTATCAAATACATCAGCTTCATAAAGCGATGGTGAGCAGGCTCAAATTAAGAGACTGTAATTCAATTTCCCACAGTAGTGTTTTTATGAGGCACTGGTCTTTCACAATGTGTTATTAAGAATACTGCTTGCAGACAAAAGACAATTGCTATACGAAGTTGCTACCAAAGTTTGCTTGGCAATTAAAACCTCTAGGCTATAGTTGCAGAGTTGTTTTTTTGTTTTGTTTTGTTTGTTTGGTATTTTTTGTTTTGGTTTGTTTTTTTTTAAATTTTGTAACAGGGGCTTTGCTGCACTCAGAGGTAAACAAACAGTAACACTTTATAGAGAACTGTGAGTTGTCATGTGATACAGTATTTACTACTCTCTACTGATACCATATAGAAACAACTGGCAGGGATTGTCTTTTCCCTGCGCTAAGTACCTGTGCAGAACCAAAGAATGATCTGTATGGGTTACCTGAACCAAAAGAAGGGAAGAACTGGCTGTGTTCTGGGAAGTTAATAATGTCCCCCAAAGCTTGTTCCTATCTACAGCAGATTAAAAAAAAAACCACAGCAAATTATACTTTTGAATCTCCATCTCTAAGTGAGATGCTTTCAGTCTGTAGGGAGCTGTTCGGATTCTGGAGTGTATATTTACTTGTTCCATCTTTTTTTATGTTGATATGTGTTTCTGGGTCTTGACATTGGGACTTGCAAGCACAGAAACAAAAATAACCAAGGCATCAGTCCCTGTCAGTTGTTTGTTTTTTTCTTAGGTTAAGAGTAGCTGCTGGGGGGAAATGAGAGCTGGGAAAAGGTAGGACTCAAGAGCTTGTGAAAGAAAATTCCACAGGTGTTAGTCTCCCACAAAAGCTGGGTGCAGCAGTGCTTGAGGGTCAAACCTGAATGGGTTTTAAATGAATTCCTGAAGCTTTCATATATTCCAGAGTATGCTCTTATCTGGATTAGAAAGTAAAAGAAAAGGAGTTTTGTTCTTTGTTTATTTTGCTGCTTTCTGTGTCACACAAAAAGCTAGACTTTGAAAATCCTCCTATATGCCTGAGAATTGCTTTCCTGTGCATTGTTAGAGAAGTGGCACATAGGCAGAAAGGTTTGTGTACGGTACAGGGTGTGTATCCAAAACCAACTCTAGAACCTGCTGGTTTGCAACTTTCTTCTGTTCTGCTCATAGAATTTCTTAAAGCTTAGTATCAGTCTGTATCAGTGAATTTCATGCTGCAAAATAAAGATTATCTTGCTTAGTTTCCACTTAGTAAATTCTGATTCTTGTATTCTGGCAGAAACTTGTGTTGCGTGTCTTAAAGGTAATTGGTTTTAGTCATTTCTATATATTTAGAAAGCTTTAGTAAATCCTGTATTCAGAATCTAATTTACTATGTAGTGTTCCTTAATAGACCATTATGTCTCTATAGAATAAAAGTACTATCAGAAAATATTTTCTAACTAAAAATGAATGTGTGTAGTGATATTTTTTTCAAAGGTGACTCCAAATAACTTTGATTTAAAAAGAAGGCAAAAATCATTAAGTGACAAGTTGCCTGTGAAAAATGATTTGTCAAAACAGTGTTTAGCTAACTTGTACATACATTGGTTTGGGAGCCCAGCATACATTTTTCACGTTAACAATATACTGTAATGGTTTAATGTACCATAACAGTTAAAATTAGCACATTAGTAGAGTTCTTTCTTCTGCATCAGCTTATCATGATAATACAGAGCGTCACACTGAATGGCTTGCTTGCACACATTTATTAAGGTGCTATGGAAAAGTCTTACCATTAAAAGCTGAATAGCCTTGAAAACTAAGAAACAGAGTAGCTAGGGATTGGTTTAAAATTCCAGTGGAACCAAGTTAATGAACTTGTGTTGGTATGTACAGTCATGCTTGTCTTCTACCCAATTCAAATGCAGTGGCCATGGGACCTCTCATAATATCTGAGGCAAATTACTTCTCATTACAGCCAAAAAGGATGGAAAAGAAAATTGCATCTCAGTGGATTATTTCCTTCCATTTTTATTCTGTTTTCTTGTCTGCCTGCATTACCAAGCTCTCTGTATTTTGAGAGTACATTGGAAAAGAGCATATCTTGAGTGGTCTGTTTTCTTTCTTTTCTCATGCACCAAATGTGACTGGTTGCTAAAGTACATATGCTCAGGTACTTATGACTGTACATTTGTTTCTAGAAGCACAGACTGGAGTGTTTGAAGAATGAAGATCTTGATCAGTTGTGTGATAGTTGCCATGTCTTGGCAGCAATCCCTGTGCTGTTGACTATCCTTTGTTGAGAGAAAATAGCATCAGGCTTTGCAGTGCAAGCAAGGTTCTGGTCAGTATGGTTGTTTCAACTATATCCTCACTTTTCCTTGAAAAGGAACTGTGTGGAGAGGGGAGGTGAAGTTCTACCTATTTTACTTGGATTAATTACTAGTTTATGCCACAGATAATTCCAATATAATGAATAAAATTGCAAAGTCCTATTCCAGGTGTGGAAATGAGATTGTTTTTACATGTTGACAGGATACATGAAAGAACTAGCTCCCATAAATGTAAAGACAGACTTTTTATTTTTTTGTCCTATGTATATAGGGAAAAAATATGGAGTCTCCATTCTATTTCCAGTGTTCTTCAAAGTTGTTTGAGTCTATAAATGAGTATTTCATTTCCTTCCTACTTTGTGTTGTTATAATGGGAAGTGAAATTTGTGTGCAGTTTACCCTGCCCGTCATTAAATGTTCCCCTTTTGGGCCTGCATCTTCTGAGAGCAGTTGTGGGAAAGCAAATGAAACTGGAGGAAAGTGTGGGGAATTTGAACCAAGCAAGGACTTGAATAATATAAAGATAATCTATACACAAAAATCTTGCCATACAGGTTTCATATTCATTAGATGATTGTTTTGCACATGTTCATAATTTTTGAACTAGGCTGATGTTTCAACACTTAAGTAGCCACATTGATTCCAGTTAAGAAAAATTTCACACTAAAAAGGAGTGTTTTCTGCCATGCTTTGCACAGCCTTTTACATGCTGATCCCACATCCACATGAGCAAGTCCATCTGATCTCCATTAAACTGAAATACTTTCTTAAGCTGGCAGAGAGCTGACAATGCGGGAGCATTGCCTGGGGTCTTTACCTTCCCCACCCCCCCAGTCTGGTTTGAGGTTGAAGGAGTGACAGGGACAAAAATGTGTTACACTTACGGCTTTTTTCCTCAAGTTTCTGGGAACGTTGGCTGTTTTTTTCTGTCTTTAAGAAATGCAATCAGTGATGGGAAAAAAGAACCCCACAAAACTGCCAAAGGGATGTTCTCAGAAAATTAGTTCTATTAAAAGTTCAGCTGAAAATGAGTGCAGTGTCCAAGCCTTTTCTATCTGATTAATGACTAAAACTTTTAAATAATAAATGCCGTAAAATAATAAGAAACCATCATTTGCATAAAGAATGAAAAGAATGAGCAAACTGAGTAGCAATTAGGAACTTATGTTCATGCTTTGCTTGATTGGCTTTTTTGTCAAGAATCTTCCATTTACCAATTTGGGCTGCTCTTAATGGGGACATCCTTTTTATGTGTGCTACACAGAGAACAGCGGTAGCAGAACGTAAATAGGGTGTTCCTCCCTTCTGCATATGTATAAGAGATTAAGTTGGCTTTGTGCAGTGTGAACAGGTCTGTACTGCTGAGAACATGAATAATGTTGGTTTCTATAATTGCTAACATCTGGCTTTCCATAAATCTGTTAAATTACATGGAAACAGAATTAGATTTCTGTGTCATAAGTAAAGCAATCAAATGCAACTCTGTAGGCAATATGGCTTTACATTCATCTGTGAAATCCTTTTAGTTTTGAACTGTGAAAGCTACCCTTCTACTCTGCACTGTGATTCTACTACATCCCATATAGATTATATTCAAGGAGCTCTTAATGTGATGGAGAAGACAATATTGATGATCCTTGGTGAAACCACCAAAGGCAGAGTAAATGCTTCATTTATACCTTTGTTTTGACAAAAAATACAAGTCAAAATCTAATGAAAGGAAAATGGGATATCTTTAAGAATGCTTTAAGTTTTACAGTAACTCTTTGGATATAATACATTTGATTCATTCATAGCTCTCTTCATGTTTTTTACATCCTATGATACTCTGGCACTAGTTAAATGATGAACTACAAGTTTTAATTTCTCTCAGTGCTGCACCTTCTACACCACTGATAGTGAATGCTTCAAGTGCTCAATTAGGGCTGAGCTGTGCATTAGAGCAATACTGTTCTTTTCTGACAATTAAGACAGTCAGGACAGCAAAATACACCATGTTTAGGCAAGCCCGAGTGACGAGCAATTGACTCATGTTGTCAGGCCACTGGGAACATTTCTGAAAAAGGACTGGTCCACAGGCTAGCCCAGGAGCAAAGCCCTTCTGCAGTGGAATTGCCACCAGCATCCCTTTGGGTCTCTAAGCATAAAGAGGAAAAGCCATTCTCTGGTGTCCCAAAGCTTTGACTCTGTTGTGCATTTAGTCAAATCCAAGGGCATGACCACATTTCCACTTGTTCCTGGACTACTTATGAATTGAAATCAGGAATTGTACTGACCTGAACAGACTGAATTTAGTGATTTGATGGTTAGAGAGAGTTTCCTTCATCACACTGAGAGAATTGTCATGACATTTTGAGGAGGTGACTCATAAACCTGTGGCACTTGTTCAAAAAGTAGGGCAACTGGCCGTCACATCCCACTTAAATTAAACTTCAGGTAACTTTTCGTTATAAAAACTCTATTTAATTTTGAAATTTGTTGTTTTAGAGAGGACTTAAATTGGGTTGGGTAATATTGAGCAGTTCTAAATTTCACACTAGCAATAAGGTAATTTTAAATGGTAAGTGTGATGGTTCTTCATTTTAATTTCCGAATTCATCTAATACTATTCTAGAATTTTCATGCCAGAAACTATCACATACTTCTAAAGGATTTTCCTCCTCACCCTTTTTTCCATTGTTGCTTACAGTTTTCATTGTTCTTGTTGGGACAAAAGTGACACACCAGTTTACTGGTATTTTATCTGGACAATCTGTCAATATATTGTTTAAGAAAAGTTCAAAGTTATTTTCTGGAAGAAATACCTGGTTTTAACAATGTGCTTAAAAATCTCATGGCTTTCACTGCAAGAAAAAGAACACTTCATGAAGTCCCTGGATAAATTCATATTGCATAATTATATTTTACTCTCCAAAAGAAATTTTAATAGGATAGTGTAATTCACTTTCCTCTGGTGTATAATGATTTTCTCATGTCACCTATTCTTTGTGTCATTGCTAAATCATACTGCACAGCTTTAAGACTTTTTTTTCTGTATCAGGTGTCTCTGATTTCTTCCTTTATTTCCTTTTTTTTCTTTCTTTTTTTTTTTTCCCCCCGATTCACTTATACCTTCCAGCAATGGGAAAAGAATGCATCCTACTGCTTTTCTTATGGAAAATGTTGCTTGTGTTAGGAACTTAAAAAGAGTAGTGCACTTCTATTTTGATATAATACCCAGAACAGAGAGTGGTCTAGTTGACAGAGGGTCGCTCTGAATGATCACTAGTTTCCAGACACTGTGAAATCAGTATACACCCTTGTCTGAAGGTTCAAGTTTGTCTCTGATATATGGTTCCACTGGGTGTGTCAGACTCAGCACTTTTAATTAAGCCTGATGGAGGCAGTTTAAGAATTCTTGGTGGGATCAAAATAAATGTTGGAGAATAACCTAAATAACATCACTGTTTAATGTCTAGCAAGTCAAAATGAAAGATATAAAACCTTCATCCACCAGCAGGACAGATAAGCAATAATTACTTAATGCAGAAATAAAACTTGTCCTTGTGAAAAAAGTGTCCGAAGCTTTATAAATCTGCTGTTTTGCAGATATTGATGAGTGTGCCTTAAAGATCCACACCTGTTGGAACGATTCAGCCTGTGTGAACCTGGCAGGAGGGTTTGACTGCCTTTGTCCATCTGGACCATCTTGCACTGGAGACTGTCCCCATGAAGATGGCTTCAAGCGGAACGGGCAGGTGTGGACCCTGAGAGAGGACAGGTGCTCCGTTTGTTCCTGCAAGGTGAGATCCAGCTGCTCTGGGTTTCAGGAGTCCTTTAATTCTCTGGGCTCTTGTCAGAAACCCAGTATGGCAATGCTGCTGGTGTGGGCAAAAACATTAACCCAAGCCTTAGGCACTGAGGCAGCAGGTAAGCTGTGCTGTGGGTACTGAAGCTGGGATGAGGATATTCTTCTGGGAAGGCATTTCTTCTCTTATTTTGGGAATATACATACAGCTGAACAATGGCTAACCCTCCCAAGTTTCTGCCATGTCACCCTGTAGGCCAGAGCATCTCAGAGTGTGCCTTGAAAAGGGTCTTGCATTACCCTTTAACACAATGTTCCAGCAGACTTACTGGAAATACTGAAAACTGGCTTTGATTTCTCTTCCATGTGGATGTGCATCTCTCAGTACTGTAGCCAGCCAACTTCCTGTTGGCAGGGCTTCCCTTGGAATACCTGTGAATTAGCTGTGTGAGAGGAAGGGTCTGAACACGAGTCAAAGGTTAGAGGACCAACAGCAGGCACTTAATTTCCTCAAGTGAAGAAGGGCGAAGGCGAGTTTTTTCCTCCTCATCCCAGCTTGGCTGTGTTGGCAGCTCTTCCCCTTGAGCAGTGCAGCTCTCTCTGCACCTTTGGAGAAGCCAGGTCTGGTATCAGTAGATCTACCTTGGAGTTAACACTTAGAACAGGATAGGGGGATTTTGTTTGGTTTGGGGTTTTTCCCCCTGGAAATTATTGCATTTTTTTCTGACTATGATAAACAGGATAGAAGAACATTTGGCTCTGCTTTCTTGATTTTCACCAGTTAACAGAGGAATGCTGTCATAGAAATCAGAAGAATTTTAAAAAGGCCCTCGTCTGAGAAGTGGTTGGTCTCTTATGGCCTCTTCGACCTGATTCGGGTAACGCTGTCCATAGGCACAGCAGAGCACTGTAGGCTCATGCCTCAGGGCAAGTAAAATTAGATTTGGGCCACTGTGAAAAGCTGAAGATGGAGCATGGGAATTGGTCTTTCAATCCCCATGTCTCAATGCTTAGGAGTCAGAGAAGCATGAGAGATTTTGAAGGGGGACAGAGGGGAAGAGGTGCTTGGAAGGTGCAAGAAGCTGAAAGCCTCATCATTTCTGTTTTGCAGTGGTATAGCAGAAGGGAAAATAAAGACTTCAGATGAACAGAACCTCCAAAGTACACTGCCGGCTTGAGCTCAGTAGGGAATATGTTTTTGTTAGTTGATATATTTTTTACCTCAAGTAGCCTCAAGCTCCCTAAAACTCCTCCTTTCAGAAGCTGAAGTGTACAACTCTACTGAATATATATCAAACTTTTATGGTAATCTTGGGGAACTGGCGGGCTTTCAAAAGGATTTCCAGTCAATGGAATAAACAGTTTAATATGTGTGAAGACATCTGGTCTGCCTTTGTAGAATTATAACTATTAGTATTCCCGTTTCAGATTGCTTGTAAATTTGTTTTATTTGCCATTTCCTATTGCACATATTTCTTATGTTGAATGCTCTTATTGGTATATGAAAATATACAAATGATTAACTAGTACATAGATAGTCTAAACTAAGCCTGACACTGTTGCTCTCTTTCATGATATCTTTCTCACTTCTTTTTTTTCCCTCCGTGAATTAACATTTGCATTCAATTTCATTCCAGTAGCTGTATGTTTCAAGAGCCAAATTCTTGTCTATAGCACATGGGAAAACAGGGAGAGCTCCTCCTCTGTCACATCTCAGGCAGACTGTAAAGTCTTCACTCAGTGTTTATTGAAATATATTTTTATACATTGGAGGTGATAGCTTCCAGTGCACCAGGCTACTTCTCAAACCCATCCTTTTCATGCAATTGCACAGAGACCTGGCCCTTCTTGATCTTTTGCAGTCTGCTCAGTTTGCTGTGAGGAAAAGAGCAGAGTGTAACTAAACCATTCCTTATACTACTTACTCAAACTTTGAAGTGATCCTACTTGTTTTATCCAAGAGACAAATCAGTGTGTCAGTTTTAAAACAAAACTGGCTCCTTTTTTTGCTATAGTTACTTTAGGAAAGGTCAAGTGGATGTATTTCATACATTGGCTGAAACGCATAGATACTATCTTGAAAATATTTAAACTTATAATCTGGTCCAAATGATATTACATAACCTTACTTAATGAACTTCAGAGTTATTTGTGAAGTAGGATGCTATGGAATATAAGAAATAATAGTTTTAGTTAAATAATACAGCAAAGTGTCATTATTGAAGCACAGGGTATTTCAGTGTTTACAGGATTGTCTCTTCAAACCATCCTTGTTCATCTGAATGTGTTTAAAATCTACAAAGTCATAAATTCTCAAAACTATGTGAACATTGTACCTTAAGCATATTTGATGTGTCTTGTATAGGCATCTTCTCGAATTCTTGTGGATTTAACAGGCCATCAGATTTAAAGCTGGTGGAAAGTTTGCTGGCTTGGTTTTTGCAGGGTCTGATTTCTGTCTAAACTGGCTTTGGGGCTCTCTGGAAATTTGTGTCACCCTTAACCGTGTGTATCAGTTTTTCCTTTGATAAGAGCAAAGTCCCTACCACTGAGGCTTTTGAAGCATGTAAAACTAATTCTGTGAGGAAGCTGGGGAGGGAGACGTAGTAATAAGATGCTCCATGTTATTACTGACCTAAAGAAAATAAGTTTTTCTATATATATTTCTCAATTTTCTTCGTATTTCTCAGGGCTACTGTATAGCTGCAAAGATGTACGTGAGATGTAGCTTAAGAGGCTTTGTGTCACTGCAGTATAGGGATAAAAGTGTTTTTTGAAAGATATAGAGCTAATGAGGTTGTAGACAAAACACAGATGCTTAGAGACTAAAGAGAGCAGTAGTGTGTTATGATCATCAAAAATTCTCTGGCAAAATCGTCAGGTTTTGTCAGTGTCTGGGATGTGGAGAGTAAAGGCAACATAAAAGGTGCTCAGGGAAGCACAGAACTACCAGCACTGTCACCAGCCAAAAGGGGAATGTTGAAAACTAATCCAATAACTAGCAATGAATGCAAATGAAGTTAACGTCAAAACTTTTCAATAATCTCACTATTAGTTGTGATTTCAGTTCCCAGCCTACATGTGGCATTTCAGTATGATGCCTCACCTACAGGTAGGGGTGTAATTTCAAACACGATAGTCCATCCAAACTTCATAACTGGAATTAGAATCAATTTGGTTTTCTGTGATGCAAAGATAATATATCCTTTTCTCTTTAGATGCAGAAGCAATTCTTCTGTTTATCTCAAAGAGTTCTGTTCAATAGTCTTTAACAAAACGAGCCATCCAATGCTGTAAGCAAATGTTGAACACAGTCATATTTTGAAAAGCCTATGGAATCCAGGCCCTCTGTAATATGTGAACAGAATTATAATGGATGATGATAAGTCCTTTTGTCTTTAGGCTGGTCCAGATGGGAGGTCAGAGTAAAGAACAAATACTTCTACTGTGATGTTGCTGTATTTTGCTCTGATGAAGTTAAAGGGACCACCTTTATTCAGCTTATTTTCTACTTTTATTTTCTTCATAGTGGTACATTTGGTCAAAATAATGCTAAATAAATATTATAAGTATTAAAGTGGCAACCGCTTGAAGAGTTTGTTGATGTAACCAATGAGATATGAAATTTCTTCACTCTGTTTCTTCCGAGATACTGCCTTGTTTTAAATTCAGTTAGCTGGAAACAGGAAAACTGTTCTCAGCTTCAGAGAGTATTGGATCCATGCCCTGACAGAAATTGGGATAGTAGTGGTATTTGTCATATTACAGCAGGCGAGATACAACCCTTATGAATAGTAACATGGAATACACCGAGAACTTAATATATCCTGATGTGCCAAAGATGTGCCCTTTGCTATACGTGCCCTGTGACCTTACCTGGGTTGCTGTTGGCAGTCTGTGGTTGACGTCAGGGCAATGTGTGCTCGCAGGACGGGAGGGTTTTCTGCCGGAGGACGGCCTGTGACTGCAGGAACCCCAGCGCTGATCTGTTCTGCTGCCCCGAGTGCGACACCCGTGTCACCAGCCAGTGCCTCGACCAAACCGGGCACAAGCTCTACCGCAGTGGGGACAACTGGACCTACAGCTGCCAGCAGTGCCGTTGCCTGGTATGGGTAAAGCATTTTGGGAGTAAGAATAATAGGGATTATGATTTTTAGCAGGCTCATGGCTCTTTCCTCACCTGCTTTTCAGCCTGGGGGTGATGATCAAGCACGTACAGGGCCCCAGAGAACTGAAAGCTACACCATCAGTTTTCCTCTTACTGCTGAATAAGTAGGTCTAATGAGCAAAATGAAAAGCTTGACAAAAGCTTGGAAACCTTGACATAATACTAATTATAGCATTACTCTACTTTTGAGAACTTCTATAAGGTTTTCTGATCTTTAAATTACTTTTTCAGATTTTTTTTTCTCATGCAACAGATTTGGTTGGAGAAGTTTCAGTTTTTAATTAGATCAGCTGGTGTGGATCTCTTAGCAAAATGGAAAATTAATTATTTTTTTTTAGGTGTTTTTTTTTTTCATTCAGCAAATGCTGCAAACATGAAGTGCCAGTGCCACTTTGTAAATTAGAAAAAAAACTAACCAAATAAAAATGTCTAAAGAAAACTGAAATTACTAGAAAAACATACAAAATAAAGAACACTTATTTTCTCATTAGACACTGTAGATTATTTCCTTAATGCTTTAAATTTTCCACAGATACACTAATTAGTGCATCAATGAAGTTCATTAAAATTATCAGTTTTCCATTTATAGCTGTCTGTGTAACATAGTCTTTATATATGATACTAATCAAGAGGTGTCTGAGCATCAGGAAGGAAATTACATTCAAAGCTAAGTTACTCCATAATGCACAGAGTAAGTATTGAGGTTGTGGCTAGCAGTTCTTTGCCTAGTTTTATGATTGAGATAACATGCAGAACTGTAAGACAGTGATGCCCTAAATCAGTATAAGGGTCTGTGTAGCGTGTGATGTTCTCAACACTTGAAGTGTTTACAGAGTAGCATAATGCAAGTTATTGAAGCCCGTCGCAGGTTTACACACACAGAGAAATACCCTGCAGAAGTGACCTGATGTTTCTGTCTTCTCAATTGTCTCTGTCTACTAAACTGCTTTGTTTTGGTTGTTTTTGTTTTTTTGGGATTTTTTTTGTTGGTTGGTTTTGGTTTGTTGTTTTTTTTTTTCCAGAAAGCTAAATAATAAAATAAAATGAGTCACTGTAACATAAATGGTATTGGTCTAACAATTCCTTTAGGAGTCAATATTGGCTGTTGCTAGTTAGATCGATGTCCAATGCTTCTCAAACACACTAACCTACATCCATCTGCAGTGTTAATTTTCTACTTAAATTCTTGCTGTGGTCCCACAGAGATGTTTATGTGACCAGGAGTGGAAAGAGTTCATGAGTCTGCAAGGCAATCACTGCAAAAATTATAGTTTGTGGGAAATATTGGAACCCAGTATTTAACCCTGCCTTCAAAAATCCCAAAGAACTCAAGTTCCCCTGCTATGATGATGACAGTGTTGTTGCTTAGTCAGGAAACGACCCAGTGATAATCTGCTACATTTAGGAAACTTCAGCTCAGTATTCAAACATGCATTTGTATGATCAACCAAATTGAGATGTGATCCATTCAGTTTAATGCAATTTTGGCAAAACAAAACTATTCCATTCAACAGGATAAAAAGTTTTGTAGTAGTTCATAAATGGCAACAACTTCAATGAGACTTGCTTCAATTTTTATAGGAAGGAGAAGTGGACTGTTGGCCTCTTCTGTGCCCCAGTCTAAACTGCGAGTACACAGCCATCTCAGAAGGAGAGTGCTGTCCCCACTGTGTCAGTGACCCCTGTCTGGCTGACAACATCACCTATGACATCAGGAAAACCTGTCCAGATGGCTATGGAATCACAAGGCTTAGCGGCGCTGTATGGACAATGGTGGGATCTCCTTGTACAACCTGCAAATGCAAGGTATGATGGGCCAGGCAGAATGGTAATGGAAATGTACATGGCTGAATAAAATCAGGGTCACTTTCTGCCCTTGGAGGCTCACATTAAGATCTTGGGGTAGTAAATGAGATGTGAGAGCCTACAGAAAACACATGTCCTTGCTGTCTTGCAGAGTGGAAACAAAACAATTCTCTCCTTGTTGAAAATGTTGAGCACAGAAATGTTAATATCCCAGTGCAGCTTTCAGTCATTCTGTTTGAGTGCCCTTTAGGCATTCTCAGTATGAATCTAGACTAACATTTGAATAATTGCCTAATACGGATGTTCATGAAAATGCGTATTGCAGACCTAGTAAGCTGAGACAAAAATATGAATAAAAGCTCTACCAGCAAGTCCACAAGTAAAAAGGCAATGCAGCTCAAGAGATGAAGGCACTCCCACAACAGTGAGAGGAAGGGAGTGTCACAGTTTCTGTTCCCTGATCTCATCAAGATGTATTTAATCCAATGGCTCTAATGCAGAAGTGCATTCTGTCTCCCTTGCTTTGTGCAGTGATGACCCCACTGTGCTAATATCAGAATTATGAAAATGCTGTTTTGAGTTATATAAAATGTTTTCCTGCTCACTGTGGGAGAGGCAGCTATTGTCCCGGGGATCTAAATTATTGAAGGTAGTTTTTCTGCCGTTCTTTTGATTTTTTTTTCTGTAGATTTGTGTTTGGTTAAACAAAACAAAACAAAAAAACAAACAAACAAAAAACCGGACAAAAAAAGGAGGTGTTAGAAAAATCGCTCATTTGGGCTTTTAGTGGTTATGATAGTTTTTCATTTTATAGGATGGCTTTATAAATAACTGGATGTTAGAGAAAGATATTTAACAAAGGATTAAATTCCAAAGCTGTATGATGCGTGTGTGTTGTCCCCATCTCCCCCACATCTGCTATGAAGCAAAGAACCTGAACTGTCTGCTAACTTCAGGCAAACAGAAAGCTTCCCCGTGTGGATCACATAAAAACTCCATTAATTTTCTTCCATGAGAGAAAAATCCAATCATCTCTGTTGCTATTGCTGTGCTGTATTTTATTTTGGGGACCACATCCAGATTTCTAGTTCCTGTGTAGTCCGGGACAGTTCAGTGCTTTTTGGCAGTCAGCCTCCTCAAGAAGCCACCATTGGGACCAATAGTGACATCTTGGGATGATGGAAGCAGGTTTTGTAGGCAGTAGATGTGTATCTCTGCATGCCACCAGCCCCATTGCTCTTGGTGACTTGACAGCTGCTTGTTTGTCTGTGCAGAATGGGAACGTCTGCTGCTCGGTGGATTTAGAGTGTCTCAACAATAACTGACCTCGTTGGACTGGACTGTGCCGAGGGAGGAAAACTGCTGGAGTTAACACCTGAAAGGAAGTCCTGTGCATTGGCATTTTATACAACAGACAATTACCAAAGTCTCCGAACGAGGAAGATGTTTGGGAGTTGCCTTTGGGACCGATCACTATGCTCATCCTTGCTAGCCTTGTCCGGGTGACTTACAGTACAGCGCATATAAGTCAATGGTTGCTAAAAGTTTTCAGTGTTGTAAATGACACACTTTTCCTGTCAAGAAATTTGCAAATATGTTTAAATTATTTCATGGGTAAACTGATGCTGTATTTTTGTTTTAATTTGTGTACTGACAACATTGATAGAACTCAGCTCTTCTTACTTTGAATCTAGATTTTACAAATAAGACAGCCTGTCGTGATTTTTGTCCCATAATATCACATACTTATTTCCAAGGTCCCTGTTAGATGTATTTATGAAAATATGTATGTATGTACAGTCAAATTGCATAGTACTTATATTTCACAGCTGTCCAACATTTTAAAGCATTCAAAAGTATGGACAGAATGGAAGTAATCAAAATCAGTCTGTCTTAAAAAAATTATAAAATTAAATGCCATCAACTTAATGACATGGCAGAAAAAGCACTTTCTTCTCCAAACACGCAGAGCAACAAGAGGCCTCTGGTGAGAAACGGAACTAAACCCACATTCCACTGCCAATTCAATACATATTCAGGAAAAGAATCACCAGTCACTACCAGTATTCTGTTGAGCATAGTTCCTCTGGATTATACAGCGATAAAACAGACCCCTTAAGATTCTTTAATTTGACTAGGGTAGAATTTGCTTGCATTTATAACATCATTGATGAGTTCAGAGTTTTTCCTCTTTTGTATTTTCAGTCATAAGTGATGTCTGCCATCCTCAGTTCCTGCTCCCACAGTGGCAAAGGCAGAGGCACCTGTACCAGCCACACAGGGGACAGGAGGCCGTAATGCTTGGTAACTTCCATTACCCAATCAACAGCTCAGAAACAGATTTTATCTTTTCATATTTTATGGCATTCAAAAATATTTACTTTCAAATTTGCTGCATTGTTTCATACCTAAGTTTAGACAGAAATATAAATTAAAACTCCTAGCCCTGTATCGAGGTTAGAGTTTAGAGTCTCTTCAATTAATTCTATTTTTTTCATGAGGCTAGAAAGTTTGTGGCATTAGAACAAGAATATATTTCTATGGCGATGCATCTACACCTTAAATGTCACATTTTTAACGTGTTGTTGTGTTTTGTTCTGCTCATTGTGTACTGTTTTTTTTCTTTTTGTTTGTTTCATTAAACACACTGAGTATATGGAAAAGATTGCAGAAATAAGTATAGTGGCTGCAGTTTGGAAAGTCTACATTTGTGAGTTTTTCATAGTTTCATGCAGAAAATGTGAAAATGATTAATAAGAATGAAGTGTGACTATACAGTGAAAAAATTAGTTGTCTTTTAAATGAAGTATTATGTTTATAAGGGGACAGTGGAGAAGAATATAAGATTTCTTTAATCATTCAGACAACTTTATTCCCGTTTTTTAAACAGGTTTTGCTTTAGTTAACAGGTTTGTGTGGTAACGTTAAATTTATTTTCGTAAAATGCCCCATCATTTTCAGCTACTAATGTGTTGACTCTATTTGCATTGCCCTGATGATTGTATAATAAGGGAAAGAGTTGTGTTTTATATGATACTCAAAGGATGTTTGTAAATCATAACATCAGCTCATTTTGTATATCACATTGTAAAACCCAATGGTAATTCAGTTGGATAAGATATCCAGTGGGCTGAGATATAAAGGGGAATGATTTAAAATTTGTGGGCATCTAAATAAACTCCTATGTACAGATTGCTTTCCCTTAGTTTTATTAACAGAGTTATAAAACACTGATCAATGTCCTTTCCAGCTCGAACTCATGATGTTGCAAAAAAGAGACAGAGTGTTTGCCTGGAGATATAGCATCAGTTATAAGAAAAATATTTCATTTATGCTTACTCAGACAAAATTGTGTATTCCAGTCTGTCATACTGACCAATTTCTGAAGCTCTGTGAATGGGATTAAAGACAGTGCAGAGTCTGAAAATCGTCCTTTTCCCATTTACTTGGTGGTAGTGAAGCTTTTTCTCAGGATGTTTTCTGGAATCTCCAGACCTTGTTAGGATCATATTTAACAAGAGCACAGAAGTTCACATTTTTCCACTGCACAGGCCAATTTTCTTCCAGAGCACAAATGCAGATTAATTCACTAAAACCCTTTCAGAGCATTTTGTACAGCATTATGTGTCATTATCTCCAGAGTGATACCGCTTGATTTGTTTACACGGAGTCAAAATATTGACACAGACCTGTTTATGTTGCATTTTAAGCAGTTGCCCTGACTCTGAAGAACTTTTCCTTATGAAGCAGTTTGAACCCTAGTCACATCACATTTACCTTCAGAGTACGCAGAAGCCCCAGCCCCAGCTCAAAGCGCACATTAAGGAGGAAAATTCAATTCCCTGTGTTTCTGTGTGACTAAGGTAAGTAAGAACTTTCAAAACTTCTTTTTTCCGATGAAATTCCCTAGTCCTTATAAACACATGGGCCCTACAATGAAAATGCTAAAAGAATACCATGTATTATAATAATGTAAGAAAATTCTTCTCAATGTTTGTGAGATGGAGCTTCTTTCTGCTCAGAATAATATACGCTATATATAGAGTGTATATATATAGTATAATTTTAACATGAGGAGGATTCTGCTACTATGACTTCTATGGAAGGAAACTTGCTGCTAGTTAAGGGACTTGGTCAAAGCTTTCACTGTAGGCAATTAGAATTTTGTAGCTGTATCTACTTATTGATCCTGTAAAGGAGGATTTTCTCTGTAACTCTTCTGCTGACAAAAAAAAAAAAAATAAAAAAAAAATGAGTGAGAAACAGCAAATGAAAATTCCAGCTCTGGTAAAATGTCTTTGATCTCCTCCTTTTGGCAAAAAGCTCAGCCTAGGTACTAAACCAGAACCTTGTACTGTGTCCTGTGAGGAAAGTGACTTCTCTGCTCTGCTCCCTGTGTGTTTGCAAATTCATCTACTGAGCTAAAGCAAATGTTCCTTTGTAGTGGTCCCTGGAGTCACGGACCACACAGAGCCAGGCCAGGCACCATGAAAGGCCAAAGAGAAGTTGATTTATTCCCCACAAATGCTGAATAATAGCCTAACTCACAGGAGTGTGTGTGGGGGGATTTTTTAGAGCCCCTCCCTGTGTTGCTTCAGACACCTAAATCACAACTGTCTTCCAGTAATACAGCTTCCCCCCAAGAGCTGACAGTGAGTTTTCAGGTATACCTGTGTACAAGATTTAATTAATAACATCTTTTCAATCAGATCGCAATGACAACCAAAATATATTTTTTTTTTCTTTTAAATTCCTGTGGCAGACAATAATGTTTTACAAAACAAAAGGTAAAATGTCAGGAGTGATTACACAAATGGTAGAGTAGATTGTAACAGAATTAAATCATAACTCCTACGAGCAATATGGGAATGTCTCACATCTAATGGTACTTACATAATCATCATTAATGAGGGGGTTTTAAAAGGGCCCCATGATACAGCTTGATGTAAAATTTTAAGTGAGTGTTGTGATAAGACATAATTGTTTGAGGAACATATTCTGCCAGCAGAAAAATGCACCTGCCAACAAGCTTCTCTTCCTCTTAAGGTGCATCATTGATGCTCATTGAAATTTAAAGTGGTGTAAGAAAGATTCATGGTGGTATAAATTAAAAAAAAAAAAAAAAAAGAAAAAAAATTAAAAGTATCCAGTCTGGGGTTTCTGAATGCTAAATATCCAATTCTTCTCTTTTACTGGTGGAAATAAGCAATAATTCTGATTCAGCTGGTTATTGACCTCATAGGTCTTATTATTGCATGTAATCTGCTAATACTGCTTGCAGGTGCTAGCAGGAATATTTCTTGCTGCCAGTGGGTAGCATACCCATACACAGGTTTAGGTTTATCTGAGAATGGTGTGTATCAATAAGCTGATAAAAAGGGTCAAATTCAAGGGTTTTTTGATGAAACCATTGTCAGAAGATTGACAGCACATGGACACATGATGTCAAAAGTCATGCCCAGTGAAAAAAACCACAAGCAAACAAACAAACATAAAACGAGGTTCCCAAAACCATTTATCTCTCGTTTAAATTCTTTACTGCTACTTGACTGCTGTGCAGTGGGAGAGATGCAGTCAGCTCTGATGGGTGAATTTCTGACTGGGAGCCAAATCTTTGCTTCAGCAGTGTCTTACGCTTGAATTTTTTAATTCCTAAATGCCTACATGAGATTGTTTCATTTAAGTGTTTTGATTGGAACTGAGTGGTTTTAGGAAGTAAGGCTTATTATGCTGTTTGAGACAGAAGTAGCTGCAACAGGGTCTGGACTTATCCAGGCTTCTTTTTCTTGTATGTGTCTCTACCCTGATGGGGAGGAACCACCTTGGGAAAGGACACAGAGTTGCCTGGCAGGAGCAGTGGTGTTCAAGAGGTTCTAGGGTTGCAATCAGTGGTTCTACAGGGTTGGATGTTATTTTACAGCAGTAGATATAGTCGGTTTTGGTTGTTCTTCTCTCTTCTGCAATTTCTTTCACATGACTGGTCATGTTATCTGTACTCATTTTCGTGTCCCAAAGCTCTTTATTGCTGAGTGTCTGTGTGCTTATATATGTACACATGGAGATCCTCCTCAGTGAAGAAAGGCTTAGAGGTTCTGCAGCAGATCACACCCTCACTCAAACACAAAGCAGAGACCAGGAGCTTTTCAGGAAATTAAACCAGAGCTGAAAAATCTTGTTTTCTAATAATGCAGTTGATTGATTGCTGTTTGATTAAATCTACTTTTTCTCTCACAAAAATTGGAAATATATGTGATGTAATCCAGTGCTTCTTTACTCTAGTTTTGATGATTCCCTTTGGTAGTATTAAATATTCAGATTTGTTTTCCTCTGAATATTATGCAAAATATTCATACAGGTGCAAGAATGTGTGGGCTTTGCTGTTGTGTCCCCACACTCAAATTAGGAAATCCTTTCTCAACATCCATGAAATTAGAACCAGAGAATCACCACAATGTGTTCAGGTAAGCACTAATTTTAAGGGTAAACTTACCTGTTAAGGTAGAGGGTGAAAGAAAACCAAGTATGTGTTTTTAAAGTACATTTGCAGCTGGAGAGGTGATTTTTCAGCCTGGTCACAGGTTTGACCTTTTACTCACATTTGTATTGGATGGTTAGCTGGTTAGTTCAGTCGTTAGCCATATAAATTTAATTTATGATTTGCAGGGTAGAAGCTTTGAGAACTGGTTCACTGCTGCATGAAGTTCTCTTGTGCAGGTGGTCATGCAAAAATCGTATTTGTTAGAAACTTCCACCAGCCCTGGGCAATGCACTTTTGCCATATTTTTCTTTTTTTCCTACTGGCCCAGCCTTGGAAGCCTTTGGAGAGTGTTTGGGCTGCTGAGACACAATGCATGGGCCACCCCTGCTTGCACAGGTGCTGTGGGCAGATGTGCTGAGGGTGGGATGTGGTGGGTGGTGTGCTGGGGGTCAGGAGGAGGCCCTCTCAAAGCTGTTGGCAGCAGCATGGCACACATTGTGTGGTTTTAGTTCTTCATGGGTGGAGCAAAGCAACAAGCTTGATTCCTCTGCTTCTTCCCAACCAAAATCAGGAAGAAGTCTTTGGAAGGTGTCTTCTGCTGATGCTTTAGAAATGTCAGAAACACCAGGACTGATCTGCTCTCCTTAGTGTGTGGGTTGGTTATGGATGAGCTCCTCAGGACTGAAGGGAAAAGACAGAACTAAGTAAATGCACAGCAAAACAATCCTTACCTCAGTGGGCTGATTAGTAATGCCAACAGGTATTATGAAATTGTCTTTGGAATGTGGACATATTTTAATTCTACTTAAAACAAAAAGTGATTGTTCCTTCCTTTACAGTTTATTCTTTACTTCCCTTGATTATTTTGCTGGTCCCTCAGGCCTTCCCATCACAACAGTCCTACAACCTGAACAGGGACTCAGCAGATAACATGAAACTAAGCAAAAGAAATATTTGCTCTCATGCCTGTAGTAAAAGGAAAACTGGAACCATAGCTGATACTTTTTTCTTTCAAATGGCACATTTTTGTTTTATACTAGTCATAGCTAGAATTAATGCATATTCTGGAGCTCAGTATCAAAAGAACTGTTGTCATCATTAAAGCAAGGCAGGCCAAACCAGTTACCAAACTTTCAGCATTTTTTTTTATTTTTTATTATTTTTAGTGACGTCTTGCTTAAGTATTTACTCTCTCAGGGAACAAGGGAACTCTATCTCTGGCATTTAAAAGAGTGACTCCAGGGTGTCTCTGAGCATGGTCTGTTCGGTGTCCTTTCTGCCTGGAGTTCTCAGAACTGGCTTAGCTGTATCAAAAATTCATTTAGTAAACCAGGAACACAGCTGTACCTGAAGCCAAGTTGATAGACTGGTAGAAGGGAGGACAAGTGAGTCTGTAATTAGGTGAGTCTGATGGCAGTCTCACATCAATCCTTAACAAAACCTTGGGCATCACCAGGAAGTGTTTTGGGACATGGTGTAAATCACAAATATTGGCTGCAGTTCTGTATGCCTGTGGAGTTCAGGGGAGTTAAGCTGAAGGTTTCCTGTGTCTAAGTATTGCTCAGCATGAAAGTTCAAAGCTATTTATCTTCCTGAATTAAAGCGTCCTTGTAAGATAGATGGGATTATGGTGTGCCCATATATATCCCCTAGAATTGGGGAAAAAAGGAATTATCCCTGATGCCTTTTTCACCTCTGAGTAGCCATCTCATTGTATGTCAATTGTCAGTGTTTGAGATTCTATTTACAGAGGAGCTTTTCTAGTGTGAGTTATACTATTTCAAGTGAAAATAGATGGATGTCATCTATTTCAGGAGAGTTGATCCACTGCAAGGATAGCAATGAGAAATGTCAGTCCCACATGTTCAAAAATTATACCCCAGCTGTGCTAAAATGAAGAGCTAACCTTTAGAAAGATGTGTGTGTTTGAAAATGTACAATTTTCAATGATCCAGGCTTTTCAGTGCTCAACTTGTATTATTGCTTTCAGTAAGACTCTACTCTGCCTTGGACCACAGAGGTCACTAGAAAGGCAGATACCCTATGTCATGAGGGGATAGCTGGGAGAACAAGCTGATGCTTGGAAAGGAGTGAAATATGGTGCTTGTACTGACCAACATTCCTCTCAGTGTTTTTGCTCTGAATTTATGCCTAAAGGTGACCAACTCCTGTGCCTAAGTGTAAGCAGGAAAAAAACAACCTGTGAGCACCCTGCCCCCAATTACCCAGAAAATAAGGAAGACATCCTAAAGAGAAACTTTGTTTGGCACTGAGCAGACAAAGAAAAAAGTGTATACATTTAGCAATTTTAGTACATAATGGGAATGCCATAGTATAGGAGCAGTGCCAAATTCATAGCACTACTTTTAATGAAGAAAAACTAGTCATCTAGCAGTGTGCTATTAAGTCATGGTGTGGACTAACTGCACCACAGCATAACATAAAAGTGCATGCAGAAACATTTTCATGCAGAAAAAATATCCTATCCAAAAATGTGTCTTTCAACAGATGTAATCAAAGTGAGATAAATTGATCAGCACAACAGTACATTTGAAAATCTGTGATGCGTGACTGGCCTGTGTGATTATCAGATTTTACTTTAAATCGGATAAAATCATTTGTGATAGCTTAAAAATAAGTGGTTCGGGGTCCTTAGTGAAGCCTCTCAGATAGTTCAGAGGTGGTCATAAAATTGCAGATTTTACAATTGCATAATTGTAAAAAAGATCCTAGTTAAAAGATCCCCTATATATGTGGGGTGATGTTTGGTAATCGAGGCAAAAGAAATCATTATGTCAAAGCTTGCAAATGGAGGGAGAGTCAAAAGGAAAACAAAGCGTTATGACAAGTAAGCAGGAACTCCAGAATGAGATTTCTGCATTTTTTACGACATGAGAGTACTGCCTATAGCAAAAATAAATGGTTTATTAAGCTCAGGCTGGCACCAGATGCAAAGAAGAGGTAACAGTTTAGAAACTGGAAAGCCGCTATCAAATATATAATGGGACATCTCTGAGTAATTTAGGTTATAAACTTTCCTTTGGCTTTCTGCATGAGAGAAAAGTGAAGCTGAAATCAAGCAAATAAAACTAATATTACTTAATGTTGGAAATACGATGTCATTGGGCAGTGAAAATGAGGAGTGTGCAAGAGAAGCATGGGTTGAAGAGCCAGGTAACACAACACAGGCAGTGATGCTTTTAGCAAAGACAAATGAATTTGTGAAGCTGGTGACACTAAATGTGGAAGTGATTTATAGGAAAGACTCCTAAGCCAAGGAAACAAAAAAGACTAGTCCAAAGGAGTCAATGCACTAAAATACTATTATTTTTTTTTTATTATTTGTCTTTAGAATGTGGGCACTCAAGGTTTGAAACTGCCTCAGCCTTCTGTGCTGTGATTTTATTTAGAAAATAACCTGACCCTGGCCACTGGGAGAAGGTCCAAGAGCAGGAACGTGGGTCTTGGAGCTGCAACTTCCCCATGGTACCAGGGTGGGGGCCGGGAAGGCAGAGCAGCCAGCCAGCAGCATGGCATTTCCCAGCTGCCTGCCTGGAGCTGTAAAGGCAAGATTTATTGTTGAAGCAAAGGGCTGCAAGTAAAATAGAGCAGGACTGGAATCCCGAGTCTACACTGCTTATTTCTTTCTAATGAGTAGCCAACTCACTGAGGAAACCAATGACTGTATTGGCAGCTTAAAAGTGATTACTGGAGGCTTGAAGCTTTTTAAACCTCAAATTAAGTTCTCCTTGCAGTTCTGCCTTCCTTATCCCACATCCCCACATTCATCCCTGACTATTTCTTGAACATTCTGTGGAATGCCTGGGACTTTACAATGACAGTGTAGTTCTTTCCAGGTTGTTCTCAGATATTTAACGAAATGGTACCTTAAAAGGGTGCTGAGGTCTCCAGAGGATTAGTGAAGAGCAGCAGGTACCTTTGAGGGCCTCTACAGGGAATCCTGGGTGCATAAACTGAGGCACACAGGTGAGCTGAACAGTCATCTTTGGACAGAGCTGAGCAGAGAGGGAACCCTTTGGAGTGGGGTCAGAGCGCAGTGCTCTCAGCTACACAGCTTGAGCCAATTCAGTGATAAATGGTAATAATAAAATTCCCTTGTAGGATCTAATAACGTAATATATCATATAATCACAAGCTCTGACTTTGAAAGGTAAACAAAATATTTTTCTGGCAAGATTGTAACAGGGAGTTACAATTTATCTCTCTCAGTGGAATTTCTGTATAACCTAACCATTCCACTTATTTAAATGGTGAGGCAATTAAAAAGCTTTTGATACCACTTTGTCTTAGACATTATAAAGCAAATTGTTTGTTAGTATGGCAGCAAAGGCTTTGCTGCAGCAGAGCATGCTTTGCAATGACGGAAGCAGATGGTTTACAAAGTTACAGAATAAGAACTGATTATTGATTTGCTATCCTCTAACAACATCAATGTCGAGTGATAATGTACTGTACTGTTTGTTACTGAGTAAATAGCTATTTTTATATTACTTGCTTTCTTGCAAATAGGCTACTACCAGGGAAAGTAAAATATATGGCTGTCTAATATCTTGAAGGAGTAAACAAATTGCACAGGGGGAACATCAGTGAAGCACTGAAGAGCACTCACTGATATTTTAACTTCTAGCTCTGTCAAAAAGCTCCAAAAGTTCACAATTTCCTAATACCAGAGATAGTCAAAGCCCTGTTACTTTACCATTTACTTTTAATACATGAAATTAGTTTAGCAAAATGATGAATATGTTCTGTTTTAGCAAAATTCCAAATCACAGGGCTTTTAGCAGCCATTGAGCATACAGTGCATACATTAGGTTCTTTATTGTTCTCTTTTGGCTTGAAGAAAATTCTAAAAGGTTAAAAATGCAGCTAGAAGCAGGAGCAATATAGTTCAAGGTGACTATGTAGCATGTACAAATAAACATGCAGTAAATATTTCGACTCATATTCTGGTAGCTTTTAATAGCTTTCCCCAGTTCAGGTTGAGGAAGGGGAGGCCATTATCTCTTGACAAGGTTGTTTTCACTCAAGCTGTTGTTCCTTGAAGACAACAGACTTACTATAGGTCAGTGACACATAGACACATACTTGCCATGATTTGTGCACCCAAACTGTGGTGGGCATAGGAACTCTAATATGTTTTTCAGTCTTGATTTAATTCAGTTTTTGATAATTGCTTCTTTTGCAGGTTAGACTCTTAAACTTGCTGGATGCTGATCCAACCTGTGAGTTGACTTGTGGCATGGTGTTATCCCGATGTGTGTTCCTGGAGGCTACAATATGGTCCAGGGAGCAGTGTGGTCTGGTAAGTGCTGGTAGCTCAGTAGCCAGAGCACTGGGTCTGGAGGTACCTGTGCCCACCCCAGCCTGTGAAGCCCCCACAAGGCATCTCCAGATGTAGCTCCTATGTCTTAGAGGTGAATGGCTTGTTCTGCCTGGTACAGGCATTGTAAAGGTTAATGTGGCACTGAGAAAATAGTGGGGAGGAGAGAAAAAATAGTTGTTGCAAAAGAAGAAAGGATCTGTCTTTTCGTGGTGTTAATGTACACCGAGGACAAGGGTGTTTTGATCTTGTATGATTTCTTTGCTAGTGTTTAAATACAAAGGTTTTACAGCTAGCTCAGGAAGGCAGTAACCTGACCTCTACTCTTGTGCCAAAGAGAACACCTGCAAGTTATTAGGACATAATATACTCACTGATTAGGTAATAACATGGCAAAGCAAATAAAATATTTTATGACAAATTTGAATAGCAGTGGATTAAAGTTCAGGAGAACTGGGGATTAAGAAAAGGGACTTCATCTGGTCCAGGTAGATAGTGGCCATTAAACTGTCCTTTGGAAGATGTGCTGAGCCTTAAATAATAGGAGCAAATTTGTGTGTGTGTGTGTTTCCATACCTTGTTTTTCCTAATAAAATGCTGTCTCAAGCAATTCCTAAATTGTGCCTTCCTCCTTCCCTGCCTCACTCACTTCCCCTTCCTCCCCCCTTACCATTGGCTACTTTTCTTCTGTTTATGGGCTTTTAAGTGGGAAATAGAAGTTAATTTACTGCTTATGCTGTATTTAAAATGGTGAAATACCCAAATCTAATTATGCAGGGGAAGATAAAAAATGCCACCTCGTCGGTGCATTGCCATCAGCAATGTCCACCCTATTTTCCTTTCTTTGCATTTCCTACAGTGATGGCAGTACAGGAAGGGGAGGGGAAAACTATTCCATTACAAATACTATAAAAACACTTTGTTCATAAATCCATCTCTTCCTATTGTTGTAAATTTAAAGTGCTCAAGTTTAGAGAAGATCTGACTGTGCTAATTAGAATGCTGCTGCAAAACCTTCCTTGCTACTGGTACCACACTGATAAATCCCAATGCAAATTTGAAAAAAAAAGTGTTGATTCATTTCTTAAGTGCATCTTTTTTAAGCCTAGCAATTTTTTGAAAGTGCACTGGGATTTCTTTTTAAGCACTTCTTGACTTTTAATAAATATATCAAAAGTGCTTTAAAACACATCATAGCTAATTTTGCTCTCCCACAAATCCATCAGTGTTTATTACCTTTTAACTAATCCACCTTTTCCACAGCAGAGAGGAAATGGTTCAAATCTCTTGATGGTATGGTTTTTGTTCAGTTTTTCTGGTTGTCAGTGTTTAGGGTGGAAATAATCCCCTGATATAGCAATCTTAAAGGAAATAAGGACAGAAATATGTTCCCTCATGACACCTGGATAACTGGATATAATATATCTAAAGCTACCAGGTTAAAGTGCAATACTGGAGCAGCTCACAGCCCTCCATGGCAATTTAGAAAACCAAATTCATATGGCTGGCTGATTCCTGGAGAGGTCCAGGGCTAAAAACCAACCCTGACAGAACACTGGCAGCTAACCTGGGGTTGATTTGCATAGCAGCCCTTTGCATTTCTGCTTCTCCTGTGAGCTCCTCAGGACAGTTTACACAGGAAGAGAAATACCTGCAATTCCAGCTGGGATACTTGGACCCTTAATGGCATTCTGTTAATGCTTGGCAAGTATGATATGATTTGCAAAAATCACTCTGTTGCTTAATCCTCTTCAGTGCCAAGGGTTATTAGAAAAGGGCCTGCAGACAAGGTGAGAATTTGGAAAGTTTATATGTTATGTCCTGAATGAGAGAATCTTCAAGTGGTTTAAAAATGATTGAAGTTTTTCTTTTAACCTGTGGTAAATTTTGGATCATGAAAAAAAGTATCATAAAAAAAAAATTAAGGTGATCTCTAGCTGAGTAATCCTTTCATTTAAATATTGAGAAAAAGCGCAAGCAAATGAAAACAGAAGCTGTCTGCTGCCTGTTGCCACAGCACCGAGCTGGGTGCATGGAATTGTGCTGGGGTTTAAGAAATAATCTGAGTTTCTTTCCTCGTATACACACCTAAGACATATCTCCAAGGCACATATGTGAGATTTTCCACTTTTTGCTCTTTGAAAACTTTGTAATCTACTACACAGTTCAAAAGGGGAGGGGGAAAACCTTTATTTCGTGGAAAGAAATGAGGCAATGAGTTAAGAGCTGTCATTTTGGGCTTGTCATCTTTACTCTTACTGCCCAGGCTGAATAGCTGCAGGATTTCTGAGCTGTTGCAAGCAGCATTTGCAGCTGGATATGAGCTATGATAGACAGCCGGTAGGTATTTCAGAAATGAGCTGCTTCTTCATAGTGCTTTTTTAGATGCAATCTGCGTGAGCCCAGTTGTGATGTATGGGAGGATGCATGTGAGAGAGGAGGAAAAATGTCAGCAAGCTCGCTGGATGCACACGTTAATTTGTACTAATCTGTTTGGGAGGAGCTCTGCCTGCAGCTATGGAGCTTGTGATCCACAGTGAGAAAGCTGCCTTATCAGGCATTGAGCCACATGGTCCCTGGCAGTATTCCAGTGGCATCTCACTCATGAAATAGGGCTTTCCACACATGAAGCAGACAGCAACTTTAATGGAAGATATTGTGTGATAGGGAGCTTTACAGTTATCCCATTGTCCTATAGTTATACAATTATGAATTGAGTAACATGCAGCGTGCTGCAGTACAATGACAGTCACCCAATGTTTCTTCAGCTTACACATAAGATGAGGAAGGAACTGAGATTTCCAGGTCTCAGACGTGATTCTGAAATACCAGTGGATTACCAAAGCTGCTTGATACACCAGGAAGTCGGAGTAAAGCGTGGGATACCTGGACTAATTACATGGAAATGGCAGCCTGAGGCCAGCTAAAGCCCAAGCTGTTCAGCATTCAGTATTGATGCTGCCAAATGAGGAGGAACAGAAGCTAACAGAGCATCAGAAGGATGAATGGGTTGTGCTTCCTGCCTGTCCTTCAGGCTTTCCTCCCTGATAAGCCCCCTCTGCAGTGCTTGCAGGCTGAGACACACTGCTGGGTGACACTGGGTGACACTGGGTGCGGGTCAGGCAGCCTGCCCATTGTGCCAGAGCCACGTGTCCAGCAGCTCTGATGACCATTCCCTCCTTTGGGGGAGGTAAGGAGAGTATGAGAGATGGAAGGACTCCTCCCATGCTGGGAGCAACCATCCAGCATGCTTGGGTAAAGAGGATGTAAGACATTGAAGAAAACAAGGGGTGAGTGCAGGGCCAGCCAAAATTAGGATACAGCTGTGGAAGCAGTGGGGCTTCCCCAGTTGCTTCAGTGTCCCCAGTCTGTCTGGAGGAGGGATTCTCAAGGAACACAAGTGCTTTCTGTCCAAAATGTGAGGTTAAAAAACCTCCCAAACTATGAAATAATTTTTCACCATTATTTTTTGAATCTAATAACTTCAGCTTTGATTGGCTGGTAGCAAACAGAGGCCCCTGCTTTGTGCAGGATCATTATTTATTTATTTTAAAAAACAAAATCAAGGCTGTCTGCAATTTGGATCTGATTTCATATTTATTTTTCATAGTTTGTTTGCCTAGTAGCTCTGCAGTAAGACAGTGATTAGTTAAATCAGTTATACATGAATTCAAAGACTTGTTCTTCATTTTAGATATTCAGGCTTAATTGGATTTAAATCAGATTAAAAAGTGACTTCTGAGGGAAAAATACCCCCAAGCATGCAAAGATGGTTGCCTTTTTTTTAACTTATCATATAAATGGCAATAGATATTTCTATCTTTATAACATTTATGCCCTATTACAGCTTACAATTCTATTTAACTTTCAAAGAAAATACTTATATATTAAAACATTAGCAGGGCAGGGTGGGAGGAAGTCGCTGACATATCTTTCTCAGAATAACCTGCTTTCTAGTCCAGAGTATTTTCTTCAGATTGTAATGAAATTTAAAACTTAAAACATTATGAAAGGAGGTCATTCTATGATTTTATTTAATATATTAATTGCTGTGAAAATCACATAATGCAAGCTGTATTAAAACCATGGAAGAGACTTGGTATCTCTCCCAGGAGATGCCCTGGTAGATCCAGATAGTTTCTCCCTTGGGGTTTAAGGGACTATCAGGGATTTAATTACAGGCTTGGGCCACATATATAAATATGAATTACTGAATAATGAAAAGCTGGGTAGGGAGAGTTGGGATGAAGATGGAGTAGTTTTCAGTGCTACGGTAGTAGTTTGGGATCTCCAGAAATAACATCCATGAACCCAGCAGAGAAAGATCCTTGCAAAGGAACAAAGCATTACTCCAATCCTCACTGTCAAGCACCGTTTATGCTGCAGGGCAATAGCATTTTGCTGCCTGGCCTTTTGCCTGGTTTACTTAATTTGAGCATTTTTTGATAGGCATGTGGACAAACAGGGCAGCTGCAGGATCAGCTGTCTGCAGCTTTCCAGCCTCCTCATGATGCAGAAGATTGAGGACTTTATGCAAAATCACGTACTTAACCATATGCAAGGCACGATGAATGTATAGCTTTTAGAGGACAGAGCAGAGATTTGTATTCAGATAATTCCCCATCTGGTCTGATACAAGGCTGGGGAATTCAAGACATCTCCCCAAAAGGTGTGTTCTCTAGAGGGCTTGACAGAGAGTACTACTGCAAAGATAAGGAAAGGCAGAAGGAATAACAACTGCTGACTCCAAATGCCTATGCTCATCTTTCCCATCAATTATTTAGACAAGAAAGATTTACATGAAAATTAATCATTAAATTTTGAATTGCTGCTTTACATCAATAATGAAATAGCTGTGCCAAATACAAACAGATAAAGAGAACAGGATGAGAAATCATCCTTGGTGCACCAAAGGAAAAGTAATATTTTAATGAAACTATAAAGCTCATTACTACTTTAAGATGGAGGGTTACTGTTAGTGACCTAGAATAGAGAGCCAAAAGTAAAACCTCATGTTTAATCTATCATAAGTGATGTTGCCATATTAAAATCACGGGTTGGAATCTGTTATATTCCATCAACCAGTAATTTTAGGTACCAAAATAATTTTCATGCAATCAGGGGGTTGTCTTTCAGGTGTGCACACCCAGAAATATCATGGTAGACCAAATATTTCAATATTCTAACTTTTTTAATTGTTTAAACCAATTTTGTCAAGTATATTTCTTGAGAAAAGAGACTAAGCCTACAAAATCTTATTTCATTGGTAATATTCAAATTATCCTCAGTTGCTGAGATTGTATCATTGAAATGCTGGGGGAAGGGCTTGGTATCCTTCTCAAAACACTGTGACTTCAAACTTTAGCTTCTTTCACCACCATCTCCCAAGTAAACTTCTAAGGCTCCTGTCCTGAAAAAGACATGGAAAGTGTGGAGAAGAAACAACCTGTGTGCATCAAAATCTGCAAGTAAATCAAATGAACTCATTATTTATTTTAGTAACATGATGTTGATGTTATATATAGAATTTCTGAATGCTTGGTGTTGAAAAAACTGCAAACTCAGTCAGATACAGCACTGACCTAGAAAGCATCGAGATCCTGCAGTGTATTTGGTTAAGTACAAGTGCTTTTCTAATTTCGTTTACTTTTAACTTGCTGGTGGATCTTTTCAAAGTCTTGTGTGTGATAGAATCACCTTCAAAAGCACATTGTGTCCTACATCTGTGAATATAAAGCAGGAAGGAAATGTTAAGTATGACAAAATAACTTATATAATTTTGAAAGTTATGCACTCTTCCTTGACCTGCTCCAACTCCTTCTTTTACTGTTGTTTTCATTTTGATACAGATTTGTCTTGCCATTTCCCTTCTGTATTTCACTGGGTTTGTGCCTGTAGTGAATTAGAAGGAAGACAAGCATAAAGTCAATTCCACTTGCTGAGATTCCCCAGACTTTAAAAGGAAAAGACATTTATTTAATTTGCTCGGCAACCTATGAGCTCATGAGGTTCATTAATTTCTCAAGAAGTAAATAAGTTCCAGTGGTTTGTTCTCCAATTTATCACTTTTTTTCTGTTCCCATTTTAGCTGGTAATTCCACCTCTGCCTCTTGCTTGAGTGAACTCTGAGAGAGAACACATCTGGGCTTTTGCAGCTCAGGGCACAACTGTGCAGAAAGCAGAGGGGTTTTTTGCTGAGTTGCTCTTGTAGTTGGCACCACATGGTTTCAGGAGCACTGGGTTGTGTTTCACCAAGAGGGACCCATTTTACTGGGTACGGGGTGGGTTTGTTGGCCATGGATGTTACTGGTGTTGCAAGTCACACTGAGTGGCATGAGGAGTGCTTCTGGGCATGCCAGCCAGCCAGGCACTGTAGACATCCAGAGGGAACTATAGCCTACTTGTCTGCTGTCTTAGCAGAAGGGAGATGCAATTAGGTGAGGAACTTTCATTAATGAGGCCACTTTATTATCAGCTTTTGGTGGGGTGGGGTGTGGAAATGTTAGATTTAGAAGATAATCAGCCTGCATTTTTATCTCTACTTAAAATAGTAGAATGGAAAATTATCTTATCTCCATAAACTGCTATTTTTCACTTA
The DNA here is from genome assembly GCA_035222235.1 of Margarornis squamiger. Taxonomy (NCBI): domain Eukaryota; kingdom Metazoa; phylum Chordata; class Aves; order Passeriformes; family Furnariidae; genus Margarornis; species Margarornis squamiger. The sequence continues at coordinate 3,900,535 of JAWWTY010000156.1, forward strand.
GTAATTTCTTTTACCACCCAAAGCAGATGCCACACAAGGAGTTGTGGTTGGGAGGCATGTAGTTATTTATCTCGGTCAAAATGTCTCAGTTAAAAAGCCATCAGTAGGAGATAATAAAAATAAATACATATGGCATTTGGCTGGATGAATACAAGATTATACTAAATAGAACACATTTCTAGAAAGAATAATTGTAACTAATTAGAAATCTCCAGTTATGCTTAGAGTTGTAAGAAAGTGAAATCAAATTTAATTACGCAAGGTCCCAGTTGTGCCAAAGGTGTTATAAAGAATATCATTATGGAGACATTCAGTATAACAAACTGGCTCATGTTATTATTAGTGTGCTCAGTCGCACATTTTCTTTATATCAGTTTAAAGTTTAATGGTGGTATTTGTAGGGCTGTTACCAAGAATCTGCACGGCACTCATTGGGATAGTCACCCAAAAGGCTGACATTTTTGCAATGCAAAGTTGTCAGTAACTCCCAAGTATCTTTGACTAAATTCTTTGTATTCAGGTATGTACAGAGAGGTACTTAAAAGTGGAAGTATCTACGATTGTGCCCACAGTTCCCTTGGAAGCATAAACAGTGAGGGCTGTTCCTTCATTCCTGCACGCTAGCAGAGGATTGCTGGCCAGCACCAGGATTTACTATGATGAGTTCAGCACTGCACTGGGAGGTGCTCAGTGAAGGGTTGGTTATCTTGGGTGAGAGGAATGTTCCAAAGGCTGGGAGCAGGGAAACGTAGGCATGGAAGGCAAACAGTAGCCAGAGACGTTCCCTGACAACTGGTTGTTTAGGCATGCTGAGAAGGAGAGCTAACTCTTCACAGTAAAGATAAAAATCTTAATACACAGCAAGAATATCCCGTATTTCCTGCTGAGGAAAAGGATTTGGGCTGGGCAACCCAGATCGTGAACCAAGGGCTTTTCCAGTAGTACTCACTGTGTCCTGACCTGGTAAGTCATGGTCTCCCATGGTGAAAACAGATCTTAGGTAGCAGTTTATTCATGAGAAGCACTGATCATGAGAAAAATGCTATGCTATTAGAGGATGTGGGAAGATTTGATGAAAAAAGCCCTGTTATTTTTGGAATTGACACAGAAGTCGGGTATGGTTTCTGGATTAGGCTGTTCTGCCCAAACCATTTTCCCATTCTTTTCTGGCAGCTCTGTTCCCCACCACAGCCTCCCTGGAGGTGATGCTAACAACACAGATAAATAAAGCTTTCAAATACATGCAAGTCTTCCCACTGATTTTATCAGGCCCTGCAAGGGTATTTTCTTCTCTGTTATAGGAGCTTTTCTTTCCAAAAGCACAACGTGATTCTCAGCACCAAATATGACTTTCCTGCCTGTAATGATCCCTGTAGGCCACTGCTAGGCTGTGTTGTCTTTAAACCCTCCTGGGCTGATACACTGGGACACTCTCTCTTCTTCCTCCCTTACCTTGAAGATAATCACAAGGCAACCATCTCCCTTCCTACAGCTCCTCTTGCCTGCTTTGCAGGGTCACAATGAAGTGCTAGTCTTGGGAGCTGACTGCAGGACTGCCCCTTGATTAATGGCAGGAGAGGGCTGGCAGGGACAACAGGCAGCCATGGCCAGGGAGGGATTTATCCCACTCATCTGACACATGGCACTGAGCTCTTCTGCAGTGTTGTGGGTATGGAGCCAGGGCTTGAAGCCTTGGCTTTTAGTACCTCTGATCTCCAGGAGTGGCATGTGGTTCAAGCATACCTTAAAAGAGAATGGAGCTGTGCTGTGTATGTCAGCCTTTAACGGGTTCCTGGGCTTTACATTCGAGTGTCTGGGGGGAGGCAGCCAAGGAAAGGCAGCAATGCCCAGCTCTGCATCTCTCCCAGTGGATCTGCAGGCACTGCTGGAAAAGAAGGGGTTGTTCCTGCTACTGGCAGGAACCTGGGATGGGACACACCTCTCACTGCCTCAGAAACCTGTGATATATATACATCTGCAGCTGAACTGGGTACTCCTGTCTTCCCTTATTAGTTAATGGAGATGATTAGCTATTTTTAGGCATGACTCACCTGTCCTATTTTAGCTCTCTATTTTAGTGCATGATGAATTGTATGGTGTCCATTTAGAATTCAGGAGAGAGTCTAATCCAAGTAGCTCAGATGTGGACCTCTTAATTGATTTATTTGGATCACTTCTACACCTGTCTGAGTAGGTCCTTAAAGCACTGTGTGTCTTCCAAGGCTAAAACCAAGGCACACAGTGAGAAGAGCAGTGCAGAAAGCTCTTTCTTTGCCCAGACAGCAGCATCTTTTCAGGTGCTACTTTGACAGCCAAACAATTGAGTTGGCTGTGGTCATTTTGTACTCTCAAAAGTATCACTGGTCCTTATCTAGGAGCAATGTCATCTCCATCTGTACAAGCTCCATCTAGCTGGAAAAAGAAAAGGAATTTTAGTTGCCTTCCCTCTCAAGTATCTGCTGTTTTGTTGACAGATTCCTCCCTATCCCTTGCCCCCTCCCTGCCCTCCTTTCCCTTATGGCTCTCTGTCTCAATTCCTCTTGATGCAGCCAGACCTGCCAGTTCTCTGTAGCTCCTCCAAGGTTGCTGATCTGCCTTACCTTTTGCTAAAACTGAGCAAAGACCCTCCCTGGCATAGAGGAAAAACTATCAGCTACACCTCAAGAGTGCACTCCTGTGAGACCTGCAATAAGAAGCCCCTACATTTTACCCACACACCTCTGTCTCCACATGGTACAGAGAGCTTTCTGTGAGTTGGAAGAGGCAGCAGGAGGGAAGGCTGGGTCATACTGATGAAAACAGCAGGAATTCCTCAGTGGTGGTTCATGGGGAGGGACCAGCTGTAGTCAGCAAAGCATGTCCATAGGGATGAAATACAAAAACTATAAAAGACTGCTTGGTCTTCCACACCATTTTTCTGTAGCTGACATGGGACCATGATATTTTCTGTGTGAGTGTAATTCAGATATAGATATATAGATATAGATATATGTTCATATATATAGCACACCTCTGAGTCTCTGGATAGTCGGGGAACTGCACAAGCTCCTTGATGGCACCACAGGCCATGCACCATGAGTGGTTGCTGGCTGCCCATACCCTGCCTGGCAAAGTACCAAAAAACCCAGCTGTCCCAAGAGTGAGGCTCTCACAGTGGTGGTCTCTGTTATGACATTCTCAGGATAAACTGGCCCTGGAGGTGGGTTATATGGAGGCTGAAGAATGAGGCATTTGTGATAAATTCAGATGTCTAAAGGAACTAGGATTGAACTTCTTGTTTCCAAGCCTTGCTTGTAGCCTGAATATTGGTGCATCTCTTCTTTCCCTTGCTTTTTAATCTGAAGGATTTAGCTTCAATTTATTTAATCCCTTACCACACCATATAGTTGTCAGTGGCCTGAGACTCTGCTGGATATTTATTTTATTCTGAGTTCTGACCTGAGTGTCCATACCAGCTGTCTAATGATGGTATAGTAATGAGCTCTGAGATCTGCCATTCCTAAATTCAGTCGGAATCCAGTAGCTGTTGTAAACTGAAATATCTGTGTACTCATACACGTTTCCATTTTCTCTCTTCCCAGCTAACACAGAATAATGATTTGTTCTGCTCACCATTTGCATTTTGTTTCCAGGCCATCATTCCAAGACAGATTAAGAACTTGGCCTGTCATGAATTTGCAGAGGCTTTGGATAAAGGATGAACATTGATCTTCATGGATAGGATTTCTTCTCTACAGGAGAAGTGCGGATGTCCAAGGATAGGTAGAATGCAGACAATCTACCATACTTTATAAGCACAACTTCAGAGTGTGTGTCCAGCTGTTATATCAGAACATAGCAATGATACAAGCTTCCTGTTCCAGTGCAGGATGATCCTGCAGGATCTCTTATAATGCAAAGTGCTGATAAGCGTCATGTCCCAGGGCTCAGATTCCCAGTCATCTTTCTTGGTGTAAGGAGAAGGGAACACACACAGCAGGTTCTAGCTGTATCAGTTACTGTATATCTGAAATGTGTCCTGGTATGAGAAGAATTTCTGTAAGATAGCATAAAATACATGAAATACAAGTCCTTTGGCACACTTAGGAAGCTCTGTCCTACTATTCATTCCCCTTCAGCTTCTCTTGTTGCTAATGAAGCAGCTGCTCTTTGGTTTCAGGCTTTAACCTATTTTTAGATTCTTTTTATGCTGTTGGCCCTTTGAAATGCATGAATTGCTGCAAAAGAAAGCCAGTGTCATTGCTGTGAGGCAAGAGGAAGGCCTATAGGTGAAGTCATGTCTGGTAATGAGAGACTGTCTCACCTATTCATCTCCTTTCTTTCTTTATTTCTGTAAAGCATCCCAGTTCCCTTGGGCACGTGGTTGCACACCTTTTCTGCTTTTATTTAAGCATTACAATTATATCAGCCCTGGCCCTTCATCAGCACAACACCCGCGGATAACTCCTCCTTTGGGACAACTTTTCTTTCACATCTAGAATCCTGTTCCCACTGCAGAAGTGTGCTGGTCCAAAGTGGAAGAGGAGGTGGAGAAGCTTGGATTCCAGGGAGAGAAGCTGGAGAACAGGCCAGAAAGAAGGAAGTTGTGAATGAAACAGGGGGCAAGTGGAAGGTAGAATATTTATTGGGTGAACACTAAACCCTCTTTCTGTGAGCTGCTGGGTTCTCACTGGGATGTCAGACTTTGCCCTTGTGCAGCAGGGTTTTATTTAAAGGGATGTGGGTGGACAAATAAAGTATATCATCAACTAAAGAGACATTATCCTAAAGACTGTGGTTGCCAAAGATACCAGACCCAGAATCACTGAATTGGTGTATACGCTGATCTGAGCAACAGGTGTGACTTTAAATATGATATAAATCCTTGTATTACTTCATGAGTTATATACCACCTACAATTAATTAGTTCAGCCCTAAACTAGCTGAAGCAGCAGTTCCTCATGGGATTTGTAGGCTGGAGGCCCTGCTGTGTCTCAGCTGACACTAATGAACATTCTGTGGCTAACTAACTGAAATGGGAAGAATCATAATACCTAGTGTCTTGGTTGCAGTGTTGACAACCTACTCATTTCTTTTAAAATCCAAGCCAGGCTCAGCACATTTTGGTTGATTTAAAAAAAAAAAAAAAAAAAAAAAGGTATTTTTGTTCCCTGGTTTCTGAGTTGTCTCCTGAAAGCTGTTTCTGAACTGATCAAGCAATTTTATCCTTCCAGACAGACCTTCATTCTCATGCTGCAGCCATTCCTGCCTTGAGGCAGAGAAGAGGACTTCTGTTTGCTCTGCTTCACTGCGCTGACACAGTTTCACTGGAACTGAGTCATCTCCAGTCTGTCTACTAAACTCTGGCTAAAGACAGGGAGTTCTCAACACAAAAAGAAAGCAAGGTTTGGCTTTCTTTTTTTATGGTTGAAAAATGTGTTTTGAAACCTGTGCTACAGAGAAGACCTAGCAACAAAATGTGTATCTCTCAGCTGTAGTGGCAGCTGCTATTGCATATTGCTATTGCTATTTCATATGAGCTCAGTTACATACAGGGAAGTTTGTACTCAGAGGAAATTATCAGTAGCCTGTAACAGTCTTGATTTGTTGTTGGCATTGCACAGGTTCCCACACTGATGAAAGCACATTTCAAGCTGAATTTTTCAGGGCCTCTGTATGTAGTGTTACACAGATAGCAAATATCTGCCATGTTTTCCCCTGTTTAGAATACAACCATCTATGACACCTGTATGGTGTCATGTATTCTTATTTGCACCGTAGACAATGAAGTTTAGAAAGCACAGTTGATTGAACACAGCATGGTTAAAGAGTTAGATGGCTGGGAAAAATCATCCTCCCTAAGATTATAAGTATTAATTTCTGTCTGTTTTTCCTGTCCTCTCATTATTTTAAGAAAATATCAGATGTTTGCTTTCACCTGATATTGCAGTTGAAAATACAGTGTTAAATTAGTGTTGGCTGGCTGGGAGAGGTGGCCTAATGAAAGTGATTGATGGGAGCAGCTGGAGAGATAGTGAACTTGTCTGTGAGTTTTGAAATAAATAACAATGTTATAAAATAAGTTTTTTGATTTTTTAATCCTGTGTTTGACACTGTCCCCAGCACTAAGTCTGCTTTATGTCTTTGTATAATGCTCAACAGAGACTCTTACTATAAATGAATCACTAATTTGGTGATCTCAGCTGATCACCAAACAAAGAGTTGAGGACTGGTTGGTCTCAGATGGCCACAAGCTGAAACTTTGGGATAAATCTAACCTCATATCTGTTAAGTGGTGACCTCAAGTAAGCCCATGTGATATTCGATGACCCTGAATCACCCCAAGCTGATATGTTGAGATAAAGTTGATCTCTAGTACCTTTATGTGATAATTAGTGATCTTGGATGACCATGAGCCAAAATTTTGGCATATAGATCATCTCTAGTAACTCCATGTAATTTCAGAGTCATCTGGTGATCTCAGATGACTCCAAATCGAAATTCTGGGATAAAGTTGACCTCTAGTAAGCCTATCTGTTAACTGACAACCTCAAGTAACTTCATGTGCTAATTAGTGACCTCAGATGATCACGAGCCAAAATCTTGGGGTAAAGGTGACCTCTAGTAACCCAATATGTTAATTGGTGATTTCAAGAAACTCTCTGTGATCTCAGATGATGCCCATGTTCTAACTGTTGACCTCTTCTGCCCCCAGACACTCATGCTGTGCATGTGATTTTGGGGTCACCACATTAACTCCTAAAGGTCAGTTCCAGAAGCCCATGCACCAAGTCTACCTCTACAGGTCAGCTCAGGCCCATCCTGTCTTAGATGTCCCCATGAACCCACAGTGTCCCTTGAAGTCACTTGGGACCACACGTGCTTCAGGACATCCACTGAGATCATCCTGATACCCAGAAATACTTTAGGGCTCCCCTGGGGCTCAAGAATTAGGGCCTACTCTCATTTGTCACCCCCGACTTGGCTTCTTATGATAATTTGAGGTCACTTAGATACCAGTTATGTCCCTTGGGGTGACCCAGGGTCCATTCCTGCAGAAGTGTAACACCTCGGCTGCTCTCAGATGCTCTCCAGCTCTGGAATGAAGTTGAAAGGAGTTGGACTGGGATGAAACCACTAGAAAATTTGCATTTCATGCTTGCCTTGAGTGCAGCTTTCAGGCAAGACCCTCTGAGAGGAGCACATGAAGAGCAAGAAGGGTGACTCCCACGCATCTTTCCTTCTACTTCCCCTGACAGAAAGCACAGTTTAACAAAAAGGTAATGTCAAAAATAGAAAACAGGCAACAGCTCTAATTTATTTCAGTAGATAAGTGTAAGAGGCAGCCTGTGTTCCTTCGAAGACTGTTACGAAGATGATACAAAGCAGTTTCCATCTCTGTGACCTCTTTACATCATACATAGTCTATAAAGCTTTAGCAGAGTCTCAGTCCCTGCAGGACTCTGATTTCACCCATCCCCTCTCCCCACGGCGCCCTTCTTCCCTGGGCCTCTCACAACTCATTGCTTGAGCTCCTTCAGCAACCCATTGTTCACTTTCTGGTTTTGGCTACTAAAACCAGTTAATGGGACCTTGCTTAGTGGTTGCATTTTAGGAAGAAGCTACAGAGAGAATACATTTCCTGATATCCGTGCACATTGCTGGAGAAGCAGCAACATCTGCTTGGAGACTTTCTGCCTTGTGCAAACACTTGGGCCCCCAGTGGCAGACCCCTGTGAGTTCTTTAAAGTTGGATTCATCTTTGCTTCAAGTATTTTGAGATAAATTGCCTCAGCTTTCATTAAAAAAAAAAAAAAAAAAATAAAAGAAGAAAAAGAAAAGAAATAAAAAGGCCAAAATGGTGAGGGGATTGGATGGGGAAAAAAGACCATAATACAAATTACTCCAAGAGAGGAGGAGGGAGACAGGGTTAAGGGGAAGAAATTCAGACAATGCAAAGTCCAAATGTGCAGTTCCAAATGTTTAGCACTGGCTGAAGCCAAAAGAACTCTCTTTCCAGCTTTTCCCTCTTTCCGTTTTTGTGAGCTACATCCTGCTGGAGCTCAGAGCATGGAGAGCATGGAGACAACAAAATGCTGAAGCCCAAGATGGCCCAGCTTTGGTCCAGGTACCAATACACATATGAAGATGCTTCCACTTTGTGTTAACGTGTTGAAAAACTGTAATGAGACCATAAGCACCAGCAAACCCCCAAGGACGTCCCAAGGGCTGCCTGGCGTGGCCAAGAGCTCTGGCAGCACAGGGTAGGCGTGGGGCAAGGCACCATCCCAAACCATCCACAGGTGCAAAGGAGGCACAACCACACTAAACACAATAAAGAGTGTTGCAGCACTTCTTAGATGCCTCTTAGAGGCCAAGTAAACCCATACTTGATGCTGACCTGCAACAAAATCCAAGGCAAAAGACCAGATCCTGCTCCCTTCAAATCGAGGTCAAAACACATACTGACTCTACTGCAACCAGTGCAGAACCATTTTATTAAACATCATCATCTTCCAGTTTCAGTCTCGACTCTGTATTTAATAGGCTTGCTCATCCTTTCAGAAAAATTGTATTCTGCCGCTAGTCCATCAAAACCAGTGGTCAAAGCAGAGCATCAGATGGTGTCCACAACTTTGGGTCTGCCAAGCACTTTTTTAAAATGCAATATGCAGAAAAGCAAAATACCAGGTCCTCAGGTAAACTCTGGGGCAAGGTAGGTCATGCCAGTGGTGTTGGTTTGATTGAAAACATTGTTGAGGCCTTTATTTAATAGTTTAGTTTCAGAGCAGACCACTTTTTGTTACCATTTTAAATAGACATTACCACTGTAGTGAATGACTTTCATGGTATTTTTACCCTCCACCAACTTTGTTATTTATCCTTAAATGATAAATATTCTGCTTTTCACTGGCTTTTTTTTTTTTTTTTTTTTCTTTCTTGCTAGAACTTGGTAATAAAAGACTCAGGAGAGCCACAAACTTGTGAAAGCAAAAAACAACAGAACTGAAACCAAACACCTACCTGGTCAGCAGGAGAGCAGAAGTCACGTTCAGTTCCCAGCAACATGTAAAATCTCTGCAGTTTTGCTGCCTTCACACAGATGCCTCCAGCCAGATGAAGTCTGTGTGTGTGGAGTTTGTGCTGGGGGGCAGGAATACCTGAAATACTGCACTCCCCAAACCCTGTCCAGCAGCAAACGTTACTTGTTGCTTGAATAAGAAGCATCCAGGAATAAATTTGACTTGGAATCATCCCATTGTCTCCCAAACACCACACAATAAAATAGTCCTTTTCCTTGTGGGGCTTAGCAGTGCTGCTGTGTCCACACCTGCACAGATGGACACCTCTGTAAGCTGCAAACTGAATGAGGAAACCAGAGATCACCTCAACCATCCAGTGTTCCCTGCTGGTTTGTGTTTGTGCAACAGAGACAGCCAAGGAGATGATGTATTCTAGATACTTTGGTTGTAGAATTATCACCTTATAGAAATTTAATGTCTTGGGAATCCCAGCTACTCCTTTGGGACTCTGGGCTGAATCTGTGTTGACATCTCAGCTTGCAGGAGCTGGGGCCTAAAATTAGTTCCTCAGATAAAATCCTATGAAGTTGCAAGGCTAAAGGAAATAATAAATAGTGGAAGATACATGGAAAAGCAAATTCAGTAGGTTATTTTTAGTGAAGTTGTAGCTATTCAGCCTTGTGAAAGGACAAGCATTCATTGAAGAGGCAGAGAGGAACTGTCTCCTATTTAAATGTATTGGTTGACTGAAGTTGGAATATTCAAAGCAGATTTTTCTCCTATTAAGCAGGTACCAGCTGCTGCAAGACAAAATGTGTAGGAAAGTGGATCCAGCTGGTTCCCTCCCTTGCTATGGCCTTGCCATGCTCTGAGAGTACCTAAAAGGCTGCCCTAGGCTCTACTGTCTGATAAAAGATCCCAAAGGATGAGAATTTGTGATGACAACTCTGGCAACATTCCATCTTCTCTCCTGCCTTGCTATGACTTCAGAGGAATTTTCTTAGGGATGTGGGATGCCTTTCAAATATATCAAGAATATTTTAATATATGGACAATTTCAGTCATGCCAGGGTATCTCCAACTCAAAAATAGCTGGTTCTCCTTCTCTGCCACTTCTGCATCGATAAAGCTACTATTGAACCTTTGGGGTTTATTCAAAGAGCAGCAAAACTTACTGGGAGCCAGGAATTACTAAATAATAACAGGCTAAACAAAATGAGTGTGACTAAGTGAAGGGTCTAAATGAGATCTCAGACAGCTAAAACTACCAACATCAAAGAGAGAAGATTAGAAACAACTGAATGATATAAAAAAACAGTGAAGCATGGGTTTCAGAGCAAAAAAACTCTGACCAAAAAAAAAAAAAAAAACAACACACATTATAAGTGAACAAAACTACACAAAATGCTGGAAGCCCATTGATGGAGTAGTCAAACGTATGGAATCACTAGAAATTCAGTGCAAGCCAGAAAATAATGTTCAGTTAATTCATCTAAGAAGTGCATGCCATTTCTAAGTTCTGTTAGTGCTGGGTGCTGTGGGACCTTGAGTTCTGAGCAAGATATAATTAGAAAGCAACACAAGCCTCAGAAGTGGTTCCTATTTCAGCTACTTCTAAGGGCACTTTTAATTGGCAATATTCAAATACAAACTCCTCCAGATATGAGTAATGACACAGTCTTCAATTCTCTCCTATGTTATTCCAAGTTTCTCAGTGAAAGATTATTTTTGTATGAGCTAGTTATTTCCATTTAAAATAATAAGAGAGAAGCTTGGATAGATTCTGAGCTAAGCATTCTTGGGATTAGTTTGCAATGGGAGAAAAGTAGCTCAGTAAAGGAAGCAGCAACAGAAGGACTATTGGAAAGGTTCAATGTATTCAGAAGACTCTGAGCACTGAGATATACGCATAAATATATATATTTATATCTTCATACACACCTCAGAAGAGAGTGAAGAACCACCTTCTGGGCTGATGGTCTGGCTGCAGTAGTGCAGTAATGAGCCATGAGCACAGAGCTGCTGTTTGTGACTCTCTCACATTTTAAACAACACATTGTCCTGACTAAATATAATTTTTCAAGGATGTCTGACTCTATTACCAGCTTCTACACTTAATCAAAAAATACCATTCTTTCATTAACCACTTGCATCCAAAGGATAATAAAGATTAAAATTCCTTATTTTCCAGAGAGCTCTATGTTAGATAATTCTCAGTATAACTCCTCAGGATGCAGTGACTTTGAGCAATGACTTTCTCTTGTTGTGTATTTATGAAACACTTTTATTTCCTGATGTAAATTAATAGTGGTGGCTTGTAGGAAGCACAAAACCTATACATGTATGTTATTATGAAACATGCCAGCAAAGAATTTGTTTTATTAAGCTACAAAACACCCTGCAAGACACATTGAATGTAAGGTAAGGCAAGAAGGAGGGGAAAAAAGCCTGTCACCTAATCAGCTCAGAGATTTTAACAACACTGAAATTTTGCAGACGCATGTCACCATTTCACAGAGAGCTGCTGCAGAGGAAACATGTGAGACAGATAAGGCTGGGTTGTGATTCCTGCCCCCTTGGAATTTAATTAATAGATTGGCTGATGTTTTCTAATTATAAAAGAATCATAGAATGATTTGAGTTTGAAGGGATCTTAGAGATCATCCAATGCCACCCCCGGCCATGGACAGGGATCCCTTGCACTATCCCAGGTTGCTCAGAGCCCCATCCAACCTGGCCTTGGACACTCCCAGGGATGGGGCAGCCACAGCTCCTCTGAGCACCCTGTGCCAGGGGCTGCCCACCCTCGCCCTAATTACCTGAAACAAATCTAAACTGTGCACTGCTGAAGGGCATACAGCTATTTATGTGTTCTGTAGAAATCCAAACCCCTAACAGCTTGAAATAAAGGTGCCCTTTGAGGATTCCTTGACAGCAGACAAAGTCCTTGCACTTCCAAAGCAGGCTGTGAGGTTCCTGACAGAGGAATGGGTACTGGCAGTGTTGCTGGAGCCATCAGGGAAAGCTGCAGGCCACATTTCCACTGCTTCATGTTTCTCACCACAACAGGGTCTCAAGGACCAAAATGCAGTTCCTTTCCCTTAACTCATTTTCCCTTTCACCATAGGGTAAGGCACCTTCTGAACACTGTTTGTTCTAAAAAGGATTTCTCAAACAAACTGAAAACAGGCCAGTCACCTGCAGCAACTTCATGCTTAAGTATTTATAATATTGTATTTGTGGTATAGGTGATCAATGCTTTGAAAGGTGGAAAAAGCAAGTACATTACGAAAAAATCTACCATCCTTGCATTAGGTTTTGGCAGCATTTTTAGGAAATCTCTGAAATTCTAAATAATGAGTTTTAAAAAAGTAACGTTTTAAAACATTCAGTTCATATAGACTTCCAGCTGTGTGAGGCCTGCAGTAGTTCCTAAGTCGTCTCTACATGTGGGCAGGTGGGAGGTCACAGCCAGCATGACTGACATAACTTTGCCTGCCTTTTCACAGGAAGGCTTCAGAACTCGAGGAAGCACAGGCTGGGTCTCTCCCAGTTTTCCTTTCCCCAAAGACTTTGCTTTGCTCGCCCTTGTTAACTGCCATAATAAGCTCCTGCAGAAAGAATGAGAATTTGATTACAGTGTGCATCACACAGGCCAGGGAACATGAATCAGCGTTGTCATCCTGCTGCAGCACAGCACCTCACAATGAAAACCTCATGGGAAACGTGAAAAGCAACACTTTGGGCTCCAGATTAAAAGGGTTCATGAAATATCAGGGAAATTAAGCCCAAACATTACGTTTGATTACTTAGCTAATTATTACATGCAAATATTGCTTTCAGCTCCAGACCTAAGTGTCTCCAAAATATCAGAGGCTGTTATTCTGGTTGAGGTATGCTTCTAATAAGAACTTGTACATTGTAAATATAAAGGATTGCAAAATAATATGAGAAGTAAAGACCTGTAAAATAGGTGTTCATTCTCAATATTCTTTTCAGCATAATGAGGTACAATATTCTTATATCAAGGTCAGTTCTTTCATTCAGTGGTGTCAAGTGGCTCAGAAATGCTGCTAACTAGGCACATTTATCAATAAAAATCAGCCATTTGTATTGAAACCTTTTTACAGTAGACAGCTCTGGCAGCAAGGAAAAAGAGGTCAAAGTGAACAGGGGGCAATGATGCTGGTATTCACAGTCTCCACTCATTTATGAGATCACCACATTTCCACTTCATTGTGTTTCAAATAGAAATTAATTTCACAAATTAGATTGAAATCCATGAGCAATTAAAAAAATAAATAAATTGTGAGTCAAATACTGTTATCACTCAATTAGAAAACTGGACAGAGTATCATTGCTTTGGTAACACAGCAAAAAATGGTCCCATAATTGACACTGGATAGATAGCTGGAAAGGAAAATAATGAAGTTGCCCCGGGTGAATTTGAAAAAGTGAAGTCTTTTAACTAAAGAGAAAATAATTGGAAAGTTTTAGCTAAGAAATAATGGGAAAATGAACAGAACACTACCATAAAAAAAAGCTTGTGTAGGCTTAGATAAAAAATAGAGCGATTGAGACTTGAAGACAGCATTGGCAGTGATTAGAAAAGTAGAGACAGAAAATTAGAGAAAATGACAAAATGTTATGCATAGGTGCCGCCTTCTTTAAAGTCAGCATTTTATATGGAGCTGTTTGGAAAGTAAGGTGGGAGTTGGGAAAGTGGGGGAAGAGATGAGATCACACCATTGTACAGGCAATTTTCCTTTAATGAAGAGCAAATCACCTCTGGATTAAAGGTTTCCTGTGGTGCTGGGATGGCACAATGCACAATCTGCACTGTTTGTTTCTTCACCAGTTTTTCTGTTGCATCAAGGGTATGAAAATTTGGCAGAAAATAAACCCCCTTGTGTTGCAAGTGGTCCTTAGTGGTCCGAGGGACTGGGGGTGGCTGCACTTTTCTGATTATAGCCAACACTGTCAGTGTGGTTGAGTTCAGTTAAGGACCTGCCTGATCACAGACTTGCAAATAGAGCAGTTTACCAATGCAGGTCTGGTTGAGTTCGGTAAGAACCTTCACAATCCAGACCCACAAATACTATGGTTTATTGAAGCAACAGGAGCGGATATTCAGGATTACTGGTGATAAAGGCACTGACTTACAGAGTGTTGCTACAGAATTAACATGAGGAAGATGCAGGTGTTTATAAATGCAAATATTCAGAGGTCTGCTCCAACACATCTGGATGAGCAGAGGTCTCCTAAAGGCATCTTTTCAGGGAAGGGAGACACTGCCTCTCAACAGACCCTAAGCAAGCAGAGATGTTTCCCCACCTCTTTTTTTTTAATTCCTTTTCTTTTCTTCATCTGTCAGAACAGGGACAGCAATGCAGGCACACACCACAGTGTGCCCAAAACCTGTGGATGTACATCCCCAGTGTTAACAGCTCCCCAGGCACCAATGCAGAACAATGTTAGCTGGTCACAAATGTGCCAGTGAACCCTACGCATATATTGTAGCCAAAACCTGATGGTTTTTAGGTGCAGCTCACCTGGGTACAGGCAATAGTATTTCCCTGCAATCCTCAGTTGAAGCTCCTGTGTCAAGTGAGTTGCCTAACATCCAGAAGAAATAGGGATATTGATAATTTAATATTTTTTTTTTTTTTTTTTTTACCTGGGCAAATCCTCTGGGAACTGTAAGCTTCATTCCTTCTGTCATCACGACTGTTTTGCTTCTCATCTCTTAGCCTTTCAAGCAGATAAATCACTGAAACATACTGGGTAAGGGAAACAGAATCATGCAAACAAAATATTCTTCTGTAATCTGCAACCGCTTGGCAAAAAGGTCACACTGATTTCAGCACCAAACTCCTTGTGAGCATTATAACTTTGAGGGCATGGCTGTAGTCCCCCTTGACAATAAAGGGATTTGGACATAGCCCTCATGCCTGGCTCAATTTCAGGGAACGTGTGATCTGAGCAGGATGCAAAGGTGATTTCTTTCACCCTAAATATTCCTTTTTCAAGAGTTAACCATCATCTGTTGTGAGAGTAAACAGCTTTAGAGATTCCCTTTTCTTTGCTTCCTAATATGCCATTCTGTTTGGTAGGAAAATGCACCACACGCTCCTGTTTCTGGGTACCTTCACCATGACAATGACATGGCCTGGTGCTGTAGCTCTGCCAGGTATCCACCACCTCACACTCTCTCAAGAGAGGCACACTGTCTACCAATCCCATTTTTGCAGTCTGCTAGGATGACATATATGTGCATGCAGGGGAAAACATCAGAGGCTCTGACTTCAGCAGAATAAAGTAGGCAAAGTTCCACAGGCTGCTTGTTTGTTATCAGAGAAGGAAACAACCTCCACCCTGCTGTTCCCTCCCTTGTGCTCCCTCACAAAGGCACTTCCTAAATTGGAAGTACGTAAAGGGCAACAACTGGGAAGAATGCACAAGTGTTGTGGCATTATGATTCTGTGAGAAACAGAACACCTAATCTCCTCTCTATCTGTATGATACAGTTACAGCAGTAATATTTTTTTAATTGACTAATCCCACAGATTCTAGTTTTCGGCAGGTTGTCCATTTTTCCTCTGCTCTGTATTAATTTTCCATTAATTGGTGCAGATGTGCTTGCAGAGGGATTTTTCATCAATATATGCTGTTAACTCACAACTAAACAGTTGATAGGACCACTATATCCTTTTTAATAGATGATCTTTTCATAAAGGATACATTAAAAACCATCAACAATATCCAATAAATATATAACAAATCTATACCAAATAAAAATTCAATATATACCAAATAAATATAAAATACCCATATATAATAGAAATATCTTTTCCTATAAAAGCTAGGGAAGATCTCAAATAAAAGACTCCAAACCTTTAGCTTGGTAATATGCATATCTGTCAGCATCTCACAGTATTTGCTCATTCAGTGTTAAAACTGATTGAAGGTGGTTTCTAACAACCACATTATTTGCTCCTCCCCCTTCTGTTCACTCTTTTGAATAACATTTAAATCTTTAATATAGGGTTTTTCCTTTGCTATTTCTATCCCAGGGCTAAAGCTTTTCATTTCCACTCAGTAGCTGAAAATGGAGTTTTGAAATAAGCAATGGTGGTTGCAAGGATTGCAGCAAGGCTGGATGAACAATTATGATAATGGTTGCACTGTCCATCTGAATAATCATCTAGATAATGATTACTGTATTGGAACACTGAGGTATGGAATAAAAGGAAAATCAAAAGGAATTCCCTTTGAATAAATGTTTGGCATGGCTGAGGGCTGCAACAGCATATCTGAATGAAAAAGGATGTTTGTTAAGCCAGAGCAGTATTCTCTGCTACAGAAGAGGAGGATTTAAGTCTTAAAATAAATAACTAAATAAAATTGCTTCCCCACCCCCTCACCCCGATTTATATTTTAAATGCAAAGTGTTGCTTTCTTGAATGCTCAGTTATTGTTTGAAAGGATATGCTCCAAAAGAAAAAAGGAAAATTAAATAAACAAACAAACAAATAAATAAGATTTTTTACCTTTGTTGTGCCAGGGTACAGAGGTAGTAACAAGCTGCATAGTAGAGCGGACTTTTTGGGAAGTCTACACGGGAGGAATCAATCTTTGAGCTGATTCTCTCCAAGACAACAAATAATGTCTTGAAGCAGAAGGAATATGGGCTATAAACTTGACTTGATTCCTGGGCTATCTGGGCATATAAACTTTCAGGGCATGTCTATACTATTGCTATTGTATCCCCTGATCTGAATTTGTTAATCCAGTAGATTTACCTTCTCTGGGAAATGGGACCCCGGACACATGAACTACACCTCTTCTCAGGGAGCCAGGTTTGTGTTTCAATTGCAGCTGCTGTGAGTCACAGTCAGGAATGCATTGGGATCCTCAGAGTGTTTATTACTGTTGCAACACCTTTGGCAACCCAACAGGTTTCTCAACTGCATTTGTAGATTTTTATCACTTTGAATAAATTTTATCTATATTGTTTATTGAACTGGTCTTAAATTCTTTGTTGGGTTGTTGGGTTTCTTAATAAGAGGTTACTAATCAAATTTCAGGAATATACTTCCTAGTACAGTAGGTTCAATTTTCTTATAGTTTTAAGATCTGCTTCTTCAGACTGGAGGGTAAAAATATGCATTGTTTTGCTTGGAGAACCAAGCCTTCCCGTTTCACTGCCCTTAATGAGGCAGCAATCTATTCCCAAAGCCCAAATGACATTTTTCTGAAATAGTTCAGGCAGAATGTATTGAACATGTGTCCCTTGCAATATAGTTGCTAACAAAAGTAAATATTTTAAATTACTTTTGCCAGGCCCTGTGTTTACCAGGGGTATTAATTAAACTTCCATGAAAAACTCTACAAGGGTTACATTAGAACCAGGAATAACATCCTTCTGACATACTTGGCCTATTTTGGGTGTCATTTTAGCTGACGGTAGAAGCTACTTGTGACCTGTCATCCCTTTCATTAGTCAATCTAAATACTCCAGACAGAACTATAGATCTCTGGTTCAACAGTAGCAAAATTGAGCGACTTTCCATTTCACTCAGCATGACACAAACCATCAGATGCTCTGAAGGTGGTTGGATACCTGCTGTGGCTGCCTCGTACTGTGTCTTGTGGTCCTAAGCAGGATCAAGAGACAGATCTTTGTACCAAATGATCTCTCTCTCTCTCTCTCCTCTCTGCCTCTCTGTCTCTGTCTCTCTCTCTGTCTCTCTCTCTCTTCAAGATTGATTTTTCAACAGTCAATACAACAGATAAATGAAATCTTTGGCATTTGTTTATAACCTTACGGTTTTGGGTAAGACATGTAAACCTTATATGCCTGAAAATATGCAATGCTTTTGACTGTGGGACATGTATTCATCTATTCAACTCAGCAATAACTCTACCTAAAAGCTCGACATAAAAAATGTACATCTGTCATCACCACTGACTTAAATGTGCACCTTGCTTGTATCACGTGGCAGACTTGCCTTGCTGGACTTTACAGAGCAGCTTTTGGAAGAATGAATGTTGAGTCCATGAAAAATTTATTAGGATTTCTATTGAATTTTGCATTCCCAATAAAGTTTTAAATCACAACAGACAGGAGCAGATAGTAAGCTGAACACTTCATCTAATTCATTAATCCTATGTTTTACATTTTTATTTGAAAAGGGGTGTCAAAGCACACTAAAATTGGTTATACAGTGAATAGAGAGTGAAAACAAAAGCTTCCATAAGAGTAGATAAGCTACTCTGAGATATGAGGAAATGCTAAATCTCCTGGAAATACACTGGAAAGTGAAACGTACTGGAGAATTTAAATGACTAACTGAACCTAATCTCTTTTGTTATCACTCTCAATAAGCAGAGAGGGTTTTTCATGTGTTTGTTTTTCTCTCCCTTCATGTGTTTGTGGAATATTCTTTGTGGCAATTTAAACATACTGACATGTTCTTCTGAGAAGTCTGAATCATTGGCTTCTTGACAATTATCCAGTTTTTAAGAGGGAGGAAAATTGAATCAGACCTCCACGGTAAGGACAAATGGAATTTTCTCCTAAAATAGTGCCTCTTGAATCTTACTGCAATGAAATAATGATTAAACCCTAGCAAAGAGGAGGCATATGTGTATAGGGACCAATATTCCACATAAACATAACTCACTATATTTTATTTGATCACAACTCTAGTACAAATGTTCTGCTGGATGACAGCTTGGATCCAATAAGGAGATAACTGGGGAAAGGTGCTAATGTCTTGTCAAAGTTACATAGTTTTTTTTTTTGAAAAAGACATCTGGTTTAATTCTTCTATGCCAACCGAATCCTTATAACCAAAGGCAATAATTGCTTGCAGCTGATTTATATCCGTGAATAATTGAACGACTTGCCTTTCTCAATCCTTACTTTGGCTCCTGGGATTGAAGGGACCCAGGCTTTGCATTCATTAAATAGCTATAATCTTGTTTTTATTTAATTTTCATTTTTGTTTTATATTCTTTGTTCTCACCCATGTTAACACTCTTCCCCTATTGTCACACACAGACTTGCATGTGTAACAGCACCACAACACAAAGGTACCTGAAACCATGTCTTGTTTATAGTCCTTGGATTTCTTCAATACATGCAACTTGGTGGTTTTCCAGGGGAATCTGTGTCTGAAATATCTATAGGAGAGCTCTTCAAATGACAAAAAGGCATTTACAATCAGTCAGTTGGGTTCCCTTCTAAAAGAAAAAAGTCCTCCTAACAAGCCCTTGTGTTACATTTCATCGTATTTTTCTTTATGTCAAGAAACTGCAATTATAATGGTAAATTAAGCTTCCTTTTCTTTATGCAGTCCTAGAATATGCTACAGGCTAACAAACTGCTGTTTTCCCTATGTTTATTAAATCCCATGGTCAAAGAAGTATGCTTATTCTTGAGGGACAGCCTTATCAAAACCTCTGCATGTGAATTTTAAAAGAGCATTTTATCTTGACAGTTGATTAGCATGGTCATTTTCATATTCAAAATTTAAAAAGTGCCTGAAGATAATTTTGTTTGCACACACTCCCATGCACACACACATATATGCAAAACACAGGAATTTTCTTTTACAAGTGTTTAGGCTCAGACAAGGGTTGTTAACAGGTAGTGTTCATGGCATGAGCAGACAGACAAGTTATGAATGCCAGCAATAGAAGGAATTGTACCCTTTTCTAAGCACACAGTACTAAACAATTGACTACTTATCTGGGGCTTGCTCCTGCTTTCATTTAACTTGGAGACAGAAGAGGCATGAGGAAGAATATTAGATTCATTACATCTTTCAAAAATTATGCAAAGTGATATATATTTCAGCTGTTGACCACTTCTAAATGAAATTTAATAGGCTAAATGAATGCAACATGCAAAATGTATATCTGTCCTTACATTTCTTTAAGAATATACTGTACATTATTTACAGAGCAATATTAGACTTTTACTAGCTATTTATGAAGGATCTGTAACTAGAAAACAGTGGAATATGGCAACATTCTTTTTGAGCAGTAATTTAGGAAAACTTTTCCAACTAAATTTTAAAACCTTACTGTAGAAATACAGGGGAAAAATAACTATAACATACAAATGGACTAAGACTGAAAAAACAAGTTTCAATCTCCAACTCATCCCCTCTTTTCATCTTACAGATTGTCAGTTCCACATATAAGAAGAAGATGTGCAATTCCTAGTTAAAGAGGGATTAAATAAATATTTGAGATTTTTTTTCTCTGTTCACAAGAAATCTGCAGGTGAAAATAGAAATTAATTCACTTGCTCTGGAACTTGTAGTGACCTTCTAGTGCCACTTGGTTTAATATCCAGTGGGGTAATTTCTAAAAGGAGATGCTCAAAAGGACCTTCACTCAAAATCATGTGTAATGTCATGGTTGGGATATTTACTTTTAGTATTGGATCACTTGGTTCAAATCTGTGCTCCTGACCAGGTAGGAAAGGGGTATCGAAAGACTGGATGAGTATTGTGGCACGTGGGGAGAGGGGTAGCATTTGCTTACTCCTCTCTCGTTTCTGAGGAGGGATGGGAGCCACTCACACACCTGACTGAATTCAGGAGAGGAATCCAAGGCACTAAAATGCCACAGGCACAGAAACAGCTAGTGGGGGATAACTGAAAAATTAGGTGTTCTTATCCCTGATCATAATGGCATGAAAAAGAAATAAACTGCCTTTCATTCACCAACTTTATCACAGGAAAAGAGCTTGCACGTGGAAGTTTATCACAAACCCAGCTGCTTTAGTACGTCAGCCGCAAGTTACCTCCCAGTAACGATTTATACCTCAAAGTCCTCCTTACCTTCCTAGGTAGGATTTAAGCTGCAGCCTCCCCTTAAAACCTGGAGAGGCTACTTCAGATATCTCTGCTCAATGCAATACAATTTCTTGTGGTGCATACTGGCAAGTACCATTTGTGGAGTGTGTAGGAGAGTTCAGGTCCCTTACACAGCCGTGTGTGCTCTTGTGGCAGCAGCTAACAGTGACTCCCTCACTCCTGAAGTGGTGCACAGAGATGCTGGAAGTTTAATCTGTCACACAAAAATGGATCAGCCTATTCTCATTCTGCACAGCATGCCTACACAAAGCCTGTCGACCACCTGCTTTTAAAATGCTGTGTGTAAACACATTACATTAACAAAAGTGGAAAACAATATTTCTGTTGCAGTTCATTTTGATCTGGGTTACAGCCTTGCCTTGCAGATCTGAAGCCCATTGATAAGAGCAGTCTGTCCTTGGGCTTAAAACTGAAGACATGACATTTTTGTTAATCCTGTTAATCTCATTAGATATCTGCCCTGAAGTTTCTCTACAACAAAATGAGTCAGAGAGTAGAATGGTTATGGATTTTTTCTTTTTCAACTTGTGAGAGTTTTTTCCTGGCTTTGGAGCATTCATAGCTACCAAAATGAAACAGCTTATACTCTGCAGATCCCTGTAAGGCTGGCATAACTCACAATGTAAGGCAATTCCAACTGATTCACTAACGTGAAGGCTACTTTCAATTTGTTTGAATGGTGCACGCACAGCTTTCTATAGAGGAGTAGCTTGACAATTTAGGTTATTTCAATGGACTGTTCACATTCAACTAAGTTGCCACCATCTGTTCCACCTTACCATTATAAATGCAAGCAAGTATTGTTCACAGTTTCAGCTTGGGTACATTCCTTATCCTGCACAGTGCAAGCCATCCATCTGTTTTCTGGCAGGGAATGTAGGCACAAGCTGGGAAGACTTTCCTCTTCTGATACTACAAATTCTTTGAGAAGACATTGTAGATTTTGGAGATTATAATACCGTGGGTTTGATGAGGACCAGATAAAGTACAAAGTGTTTAAAAGGGGTTTGAGAGCACCAGTCCCTTTTTACATTTCCCCTTATGTTCCTGGCTCTCTCTTGTGCCAGCTAGATCACAAAATCTACTAATGGGGAAAAAAACCTATAATGCATAAAGCATCAAAAAGGATACTGTGATAAATTCTTGCCTTTTCTATTACAAAATTAAAAAAGAAAAGAAGAAATAAGGATATGTGTAACATCTCACTATGCTAAGAATCAAAATAATGCTCATTCTCTTTCTGGGATTATGATTGTTTAAAGAATGAACTTCAAAGTACCAGTTCAAGGAGATCTCAGCCCTTTTATACCAAGAAAACTGTTATATAGCAGAGTCAGCATCTGTGCACGTTGATACACTTTCTCTTCTAAAGCAGCTCCTCTTTCAGGCCCTTTTAAATACCCAAAATGAGCTGTCATAAGGAAACCCAAGAGAATTTTCCTATTAGTATATTTTTTTCTTTTCATTGCCAGTATATAGTAATAACTTCTAGTTCACTCTACTTGCCAAAGGCAGCCTTGCAAAATGATAGGTATAGATCACACAGTACTTACACTTACTGACCTGTCGATATTCCTGTTAATTAGTTGCTAATGAGGCGATTTGCCCTGACAATATTTCAGCAATAGAAACACTCTGGTTTAGACATCTCTGACAGTCTTATTTTCTTGACATATTAAGCAATGAAGTCTGTTATTTTTTCTGTCTTTAGTTCTTCACCCAAAGATTTCCTTTGAGATAGTGAGGTGACGGGTAGTTTGAGGCAAGGTCTCTCATCTGTAGGATTCCAGCTTGAACTCAGACAGGGATGCTACTAACCAGAAACCTGTTATTTTCTATGACTGGATTTTAGCGTGTCTGGCAGTGCAGAGACATTTCTGGTAGGACGTCTGTCACAAACCCCCACTATTGCAGTCACTGTCTATCCAAGGCAGGCTTCCTCTGCCAGGCTGCAGAATTCACAGCCTTGCCAGCATTAGAGATTACAGACCAGAAAAGGTTGGGATGTGTCCCTGTGGTCCTGCTATTCCCTGAGGATGTTCCAAACTCAGAGCTGTAGAGAAGGGGGCCATGCAGGAGCTGACTGCACTCTCCATCTTAAACAGAAGAGAATCACGTCTTAGGCAACAGTGATAGCTCCATCTCTTTAGAGGAGATGACATGCTGAAGACATCCCAGTTCTCACAACCACCAAGGCACAAAACTTATGCAGTGTTACCCACTGTGTCCTAAGGAGTTTCATTTTGCATTTTGTTCACTCCTTTTCAATCTCTAATTTATATTTTAAACATTTTTCTATATTTCCTATTGCAAACTGGTGTATAAGTTAGAGTCTTTGAGACGCCAATTGAATTTTTAGTGAGGGAGGACTAAAGCATTCTCAGTGACTTGATCCACATAAGAGAGTTAGGCACAGCTTCACCAGACCTAGCTGCAAGTGCCCTGCTATTGTCCACACCATAATCTTCTTGATACAAGTGCTAAAATTGTATTAATCCAGAGAAGCTGGCACTCTCAATTATCTAAACTCTTGGCAGGGAATCCTAAGGAGATGGGCTTAAGTTTCACCTCCTAAGAAGGAAAGGGCTGCAGGAAGGCTTTGATAGCAGAAATTGTAGGAACTTTATCTCAGACTGCACAAGCACATGCTCCTAGAAACAAACTCCAGCTTTAAACAAACAATGGGAGGATTTGAAGCTCAGTATCTCATCCTCTGGGTGGAACCTATAAACACCAGGTTCGAAGTGAAAATATAAAGGAAACACACAGCACATTTCTCCTTCCATTCCCCTGTGTTCAGTATGAAATCTCACCTGGCTTTTTGTTCTAAGTGTATTCATTTGATCAGTCTTTGCAGGTATTACAGGGAAGGAAAAATTCCATTTCTGAATCCTGCTGGAGATTAAAAACCCCATGCTGCTCACTAAGAAAAGAATTCTGTGTTGGCTCAGTGGACGACTACTGAGGTATCCTAGTTAGTGGACAAGTAGGCATCTGCAGGCTTAACTAGTCACTGGGCAGGATTTGGAGAATCTGTATTTTGGATTTAGCCATTTAAATGAAAAAAAAGTCAGTTGAGCTTCATGTATTCTGTGGTTAAAAAAATATTCAGCAGGCACAGTTCAGGCAGTGGTTGCTGCAGTGCCATGGTTTCCTCTGTGTGTGCACATCCAAAGGAGTCAACAGGGGTTTCTCTAGTAATTGGGATCTCTGTGTTGCTGAATGCTGATAAGGTGGTTTCCCATGCACCAGCAGGTTTCCTCTGCATTCCTAGATGCATTTAAAATTATTCCACAAAGTCATTTGGAATCCTGTGTAACAAGATGCATTTCTGTAATTTATTGCATATGTTGTGATAAATACTGTACTGTCTACCCCAATAATATGGTAACAGATGCTTTTTAAAAGTGACTGTGTGTGGTTGTAGTAGTCCAGACTGCACACATCCTGATGAAAAGGGATCAAAGATGTTACTTTCTGGGTGTTTTTTCAGTAATTTTATGGTGTTGGCTGATTTCACCCTAGTACCACAAAGCACATCACAGAAAGTCTTTGCCTAATTAGCTCTACTGATTATCTTTCTGACTATTCTTTACAAGTTGATTCTGGAAGGAGATCAAGGAATTTTCACACTGCGATCGAAATAGCCCTACTGGCATGCTCGTGCTCCGGAAAAAGAATAAAAAAAAAAAGTACTAGAAAGTATATCTTTCCAGGAGCAAAATATGAGTGAATAGAGATTTCCAAGCCCAAATTAAGTCACAAAAGGGGAGGGTGACAAGAAGTTAACCTTTTTCTTCCCTTTGAAATTTTCCTTCTCTAACCCTAAAAACAACGTGAACAGAAATTCAGTATTTTGCTCATGTAGACTTATGTCTAAGGATTGATAACTTTCTAAAGAGCTCATAAACACTAACATTCCTTGGCTTCATATATATATCATATATATAGCCATACATAAGAAGAGAAAAGAAGTTAAAAAAGAATGCTTGAAGGTTTTTGGTGACATCACTTTTATCTGCTACAACTTGGCATAAAGACTTTTCTTTTGGCCTGTCCTTAGTTTGCACTTTCCATGTTTTAATAGTTCTTTTTTTCCATGTCTTATTCTGTTTGCTTGTGACTTTACAGTCTTTCAGATTTCAAATCACTTACTTGTAACTTATGGACTTGATTAGTTTTTAAAGTATTGGAATTAAAGCAGATTTTCAACATTTTAACTAATCCTGACTAATGGTATTTTAAAGAATGCCATGCCTTACTGTACTTTATCAGGTAGCATTTTAAGTTTTATTTTGTACTCCAGGTACCATTCTGTACAGTCCCTAGCTGCAACTCTAAAATGATCTGCATTTTAAAATCAAAATCCAACACTATTCACTTTGGGAAGAGAGGTTAATTTTTAACACGAGGATTAGTTATGTACTATCTACAGTTATGCAATACCCTACATCATGGGGCAGTCAGAATAGATCTAAATTTTAAGTGGAAAAATGGCTTTTTTTTACTCCCTCATGAAAGCCTGAGCATATATATTTGTCTGGTAAGACTCAGGGTCATCTGAAGCTCAGAGTTTAATGAATTTCCATCAGTGAAGGAAAAGTCTCAGCTACTACTAAAACCCACCTCAAACTTCAGGGTTCAGTCTCTTTTTAATTTTCCATGTCAATAATCTTTATTTCACTTGCTTGTGCAATGGTCAGTCTGACTTTTCTCTTGGTTTTTCATTCACCAAATGACCCTTTCTAGAAGTGAAACCAGAACATAACTGGTAGGTCTGACTGTGCCACCTTTACTCAAAAGTAATTGATTGAAAATACACAAACACAAGCCTCAGATATATCTGTGAGAGTCAATAAAATTAGAGATATGCATTTATGAAGTCAGATTTTTAAAAAAATGCATGCATAGTGTCAATGAACAGTAATTGCAATATGTAACTACACGCACAAACACAATTAGGCACAGACACTTCAATGTGTAAATATTTTACTTGCTTATTCAGGTAGGGTTGCTCTAAATGAACAGTAAATAATAGCACATTTGTTTTGCAAGTGCAATTATGAGTTTTGCCTCTGACTCATAAACCAGGCTTTGTTTAATGTTATAAGTTGAATTGCATCATATATGTACTCTTGGTCTAACGCTGAATGATTAACTGATAGATTTTAAAATGCTAATTTATAAACCCGCAGCCTTTGCTCTTATATTTTTATCCTTTTTTTTCTTGCACAAATTGTTATGTGAGAAAACTTGGCAACCTGTATATTGGGTTAGGTCCTGGAGCATGTCCAGAGAAGGGCAGTGGAGCTGGGGAAGGGTCTGGAGCACAAGCCTGATGAGGAGCAGCTGAGGGGTCTAGGTGGGGGCTCAGCCTGGAGAAAAGGAGGCTCAGGGGGAACCTTGTAATTCTCTACAACTTCCTGAAAGGAGGTTGTGGCCACGGGAGGGTTGTGCTCTTCCTCCAAGTAACAAGCAATATTACGAGAAGAAATTGCTCAAGTCTTGCCGGGAAAAGTTGAGATTGGCTATTAGAAAAAAATTCTTCCCTGGAAGAGTGATCAGGTATTGGAACAGGCTGCCCAGGGAAGTGATGGAATCACCATCCCTGGAAGTGTTCAGAAATGCATGAATGTGGCACTTGGGGACGTGGCTTAGAACATGGTGGTGCTGGGTTAATGGGTGGACTCCATGATTTTAGACAACTTTTCCAACCTAAATGATTATCTGATTCTATATACTAGAGGACACATTAATTCTGATTTGGTTGTGGCATACAAAAAAGGAGGTCTTCCTGTAAAGCTCTGGGGGATAAACCTGTTCTACACAGTGGAGCAAATGTGCCCCATTTTCTTGAGTCTAACTCTCACTCTGCACCTACAGAAGTGAGGTCGAGGGGTCAGGCTTTGCAGTGCTCTGTGTCAGTGCCTGCAATGTAAGTATCAGGTTTCATTATGCCTACTGGGGGAAAATCTCTTTTTTTCACTGTGTTCCTGATTTCAAAACCACTGACTGTAAAGTATTACATTAAATCCAACCAAGCTAGTGTCATAACCCCATCATTACGGGCGTGTTACCACCACGTAGAAAATATCAACAATTATATATCAAATTCAGTTAATGAGAAGGAGGAAGAAAAGCACTGCTGGTTTTACAAGATAGTTAGAAGTCACGTTAGCTGCATGGGTACAACTCTGTTTTGCAGGCAGAGGAAATATCTTGTCCATATGAATCATATAAAAGTACATTCCCGGGAAGAGTAACATTCTCTTTATATGTATAATGCAATGAATTTGAGAAAGCCTGTCCATCCCACACCATGATAATCTCAGAAAGGTCAAGAATCTTATTCAGACTGGATTCAAGCCCAATATAAATCCAGACTGGGGGCACAGGATGATTTAAAATGAAAAACTTATTGAACTAAGCTCTCTTGTCATTGCTGTAAAACCAGCATTTTTCTGCCTTCAGTCACTGGCTTAAATTGGAAGCCTAGGGAGAAAGAAAAAAGTCTAAAAGGGGGCCAGATACAATGGTGAATCTAGTTTAACAAACTGAGAACACAACAAAGGAACACCTTCCCTTTACCCACTCCCTTCCCCTAAAATGTTTTAAAAGAGAGAATGGCTGGATGAGTTTTAGCAGCTTATTGACCTTGAAAAGCCGTGTCCTGGATGTCACTTGGAAAAAAAAAAGGCAATTTTGCTGAGTTCAAAGATAACCTAGTGTGCTGGGCAAGGCTCAAGCATCCTACAGTCCTGCTGGCTTGGATTTTCATTGTGGGCTTTTATTCTTAGGAATTAATCATTCCTGTACATTCATTCAATCTTTTAGTAGTGACAGGCCTGAGCTGTGAAGCCAGAATGGTGAATAAGACTTGAAATGCATCTCATATTCAGTTAAAAAGGAGTCTGACTACTGCATTCAGAGTTATCAAATAGATGTGAAATTACTGAAAGAAAAATCAGAACCAAGTGTTTCCTGGCCTTATCTTGAAGGATTAAATATGCACAGTCAGCAACCCTGAGCCACTACGCTTCCCAATTCTACCAGTTCTTTATTATTTTTTGTCTAGTCTTTTTCAAAGACAAGCACAAAACAATTTTCTTTCTTTCTCTTTTCTTTCTGCCCTTTCTGCAAGGGCAAAACACTGAGTCCATTTAAAAGCATGACGCCAAATCCTGCCAGCAGAGGAAATCACACTGCTCTTCTTGTGAATGCCTTTAAATCTGTGCTGTCACAAAACAGCCAACAGAGCTTGCTTTGAAACTGTATTTTCCCCTCCCTCAGCTTTCAATAAGAATTACTCACAGTACCTTTTGGGGAAGCAAAAACATGTCATTTTTCACTTCTATGTGATAGATACAAGGAACATACATATGAAAAGATTAGGCAGTTGGATTTACTCCTTCAGAGTGATGGAAATTGTTTGTGGTTTTTTTTTTGTATCTAACAACTTGATGGGACTGAATTGTATCGTGAAGCAATATAGTGTGAAATACAGACACCTTTCTGCACTGTTCTTTGGGGGAGAACAGAGCCCCTGTGTCTCAGTCCCTGCTGCAATGCTGAGCACTATGAACATCATCACTGCCAAGAGAGCATTTTGTCAGGTTCAGCTCTGCAGGAAAACACAGAATGTATCTAGGAAACTTTGAGATCTGTTTTAGAAATCCCAGGGGAGTAGTTGCACAGTTCCTGCAGTTCACAGACACGTTTAAGTTGAACATTGCTACAATCAATTGTCATCCTAAGAGTCTGCTGCACGGCTGTCGAAAAGATTTGGGTTGGAAATAGAGCCCACATGCCGGCCTGACTCTGCCAAAGATCAATCAGAGTAATGAGAGTGCAAAATGAAGACTCAGAGCAGGCCTTAATCTGCTGACTATACTCTCCCCAGACTGGTTTTCAGTGAATTCTTGTTCTTACATCCTGTGACTGTTTGAAGTGGGGGTGGGAAAAAAAAACCCACAAAAAACCAGCACCTTTCCAATTAGATTCAAGCTTTTAGATTGCCCTAACACATTGCATGAGAAAACTGATATTTATTGAAATGATTAGAGAGATCTGGCAGCTTCAATAAAGTATGACATAGCCTAGTACAGAATAAGGACTAACTCTGAAAGAGCATAAGATTGAGATGTAACAGAAAAGCAACTGAAGGAGCAAACACTCTATGGATCTCTTCGGGGTTTCTAATCCCCACAGCACTTGCGTCCTTTGGGAGCCCCCACCACACCAGATGCAACAATTAGAGCTGAGCTGGAAATGAGCAGGGGCAGCACACGCAATGGCAAGCCCAGCATTTCAGCCTGCACAGTGCTGGGTCAGGATGCAGTAAAAAAATTGAAAAATTGCAGAAGAGCAGAAGCTGTCTAGAACCTGTTGCCACTCAAGGTTTTCTTTGAGACCTTCTGATTTTAATTGCAGCTTCCCATTGCTATTTTTTGACTATGGAACAACGACAATAATAGTGTTGGGGCTGGAGAGGACCCCGACAATGAGATTCATTTTATCTTAGATGTCCCCACTTTTAACCATTCACATTTTTGCTGGTCAAGTAAACTCACATGAGATCCAGTAGAGATAAATGAGTGTTTGTGGATCACAGCTCATCTGCTTGTATTTACATATTCACTCCAAGGAGAAATGAATCATGCTCCACAAGCAGTGTCTTCCTGAATATAAAAGAAATTCAGACCATTAGTTCAGATGCTAATAACAATAGATATATCATGATATAAATTATATATCTATTGATATATCTAAATGATGTAACATTGTATAAATCCTAACCCAAACGCTTTATTTTCACACCTTTTCACCTGTAGGTCACTTTCTGCTCCTCTCCCCAGAGTAGTCTAGGAGTTTTTTTCCCATTAAGCATTCATGTATTATACAGGAATGCACCTGTGGGAAAAAGACTGGGGTTAAAATGAAAGAAAAGTGGAAAGTTATAGACAAGTTATGACAACACAGAAATTATGGGGGGAAATACAGTTGCTACTCCCTGAGTGGAATGTGATCAGCATGCCCAACTTCCCATGAGCTAAAGGGGACTAAATGGAGAGTGGAGCAGGGTGGAGACACTGTGGCCAGGCTTTGTCCAAACCCTTGGAGAGGAGGGCACTTGGTAAATTTAGCTGATAAGCAGCACAACAGCTGAAAACCGAGAGAGAGATAAAAGAGTATGTCTTGCTGTCGAATCAGCAGCCATGGTAAAATCTCTGCTCAGATGAAATACTGACACATATCTCCATCCCAAGCTTACCTCTGACATGACCCGCCTTCAGGGTGCAACCACCCCTCACTGTGCACAGTGTATGACCAGGGTCACTCAAGCTCCCCCTAAATGTAAAGAAATAGGATAAAAATGTATTGAAATAAGGAGACATCAAGGAAGACTCTATTGTAACTTCTGGATCAGTAGATGGGCTGAGCCCATCTTCTCTCCCATACCCTAATGGATGAGAACTGTACTCTATGCATGCTGAACAAGTGTCTTGACCTAACTTTTACTGGGGATTAGAGCTTGTCGGTACATTGCTTTGAATTAGCACATTGCTTTGAACACATCTTTGCTATCAGATACTATCACTGGTGTGGTGGCTTAGTTTTCTTGGGTTTGGTCTAGGCCTTCCCTGGTAACAGGGATATAACTAAGGAAGTATTCCACACCATTCCTTTACCTAATCAGCTGTATATAAGATGAGGAGGAAGGTTTCCTCCCTCTCTCTTCCTTTCCTGTGCTTGGGAAGGCAGCAGGTCTCAGTGTGTCAGCATCCCTCTTATCTATATGAGCTGAAGCCCAAGCTGAGAGCTGTTGCCCCAGCTGCATGGAGGTGAAGGAACTGCTTCTCTTGAGGGGAGTTTGGTGAGAATTTATTGTGTTAGTTACTTTATTGAGCTATTTCCTGAGTTTACGAGTTTTGTATATCTGTTTTGTTTTGGTTTTACCCATTTTTGTCCTATTTCCCTTTCCCCCCTTTTCCCTTTTAGGGTTGTTTGGAATCCTTGTTCTGTAGATTCATAGTGTTTGATTGTATATAACTGTAATATATGTGAATATATATATCCTTTTACTACAATTTGCTTTTGGTACTTGTTTTTCTTCTCTCTTGGGAGGGGGCAGTCTCTGTGGCCAGCAGCTGGGTTTGGCAAGGAGCAAACCCAAACCTCCACAACTGGCAATTCTCGAACCTTAACCTCTCACAATCTTATTAATAATGTATTCCATTAACTGCTAATGTGAGTCCTTCAAGGGTGCTGGCAGCTGCTGGCAGCAGGTCACACACTTGGAGAAAGGTGTGGAGGCACGGGAGGGATCTCTCTGTTGCTGTGTGACCCTGAACAAGTCAGTTTAGCTGCCCCCTGATCCAGTGAAGGGTCCCCACAATGGGATGCTGGCAGACTGGTTGGGCACACGGGTCTTGGCCTTCCTGGGCCGCTGGCAGACTGATCAAACACTAAGAGTTTGAGGAAATCTGACTCTGCTCCTTCTACCCTCTTTCCACATTCTCTTGCACTCTCACATCTCTCTAGTGTTATTTTGGTTTCTACCTTCTCTGCAACATTTTATTCTAAAATATTTTGATCGTGGGGGAAAAAGCAGCCATCTATTTCAAACACCAAAGCTCAAAAAGCATTTAAGGATTTTATATCATCCAGAAATATCCTGCACTGTGTTCACTGCTATGCTTCCTTTACATTTCATAAACCAGAATGAAACTGCAGTGGTTAGTGTCTTTTGACTGGAGATAGAGGTAACAACTGGTGCATAAGATTAATGTATATTCATGAGTAGAATTATAGCTGTGCATGAAAGCACTACATTAGTGCTTGGCAATCAACACCTACTTTTCTTTTTTTTTTTTTTTTATTTTTAAGTTAGCACAGTCACTAATCAAAGATAATTACACTGCTGCCATTTGAAATGTTTATCATGAGTTCTGTAGTAAAAACAAGTACTTTTTTTTCCTGTAAGCTACATGCAGTACCAACTAAAGCTGGGCCACCAACACTGTACTTTGCTTTGCAAAGCTTATTTTTATTATTATTATGGCAATATTAATTGTAGAAAAGTAATATTTTGTATCTGAATATAACCTTCTAACTAAGAGTCACAAGGTGATAGTAAATATTAATAAACTATCTGCAGTATGAAGTACAAAAGCACTAAATTCCCTCTCAGTGGCAAAGCTAAGGCACAGAAAAAAGTAAGTTTCTGAAGAAGTGGAAAAATTCTGAAGGACGGCATTTAGATCCTCTTGCTGTCACTCCTCAGATTTAGAGAACCTTCTGAAAATAAGAATGAAAAGGAAGGATCATTTCCATTCTTTCCAAAACACAGAAGGATGAGACATTAATGTTTTCATTTTGGACTACTACACATTAATTTAATATGTAATTTCTAAAGAGGACAGCTGAACAATAGCTAATTTAAAAATAAAAAATACACGAATTCAATAGAGGAAAATTGCTAAATTTGGATTTGGCTTAGATAGCATTTATTACTGCTCAGATCAGATGGGTAATTTCTTTACAAACCTGCTCTTTCTCATGTTTCTTCACTCATCTTACAAACCTCAGCTCTGTGCAGAAGACTCCACCACGCAAAACTCTCACAGTGTTTCACATCATTAATTTTTAATTAGAGTGCCAGTCGTCCATGCTGTTCTTCCACCCACCATGTTCATTTACCTCTTTTACTCTCCGATTCTTTGAGGGGGAAAACACCATTTCACTCCCATTCTTTCTCCTGACATTATGTGAAATGTGAGGAGACCATTTTTATTGTGGTAGACCCTCGGATATGAATGTAGAATGGGGGTCAGTATTGTATGCAATAAGGTATCCAATAATATTGACTTTAGAATGGTGCCAGGAGTATTTAACAAAGTCCCAAAACTTCCCCTTCTTGAGCCTCGTGGCAGGTACAGAAGCTTACGGTTTCTGGGTCACAAGAAAGTCCACAAAGATGATTGCTCTGCTGTTCTTTGTTGTGTTTCATTTTCAAGTCCCATCTCCCCAGAAATCCCAGAAATTGGTTCATTCCACTTAAAAAAGAAATCATACTTGAAGATAAATTTTCAGACATGGTGAGTTGACTATCATTTTGGTACACAGCAGTAACAAAAATCAGAATTGTCCAGTGTTGACCATCATGTTTTTGTCTTCATATTTAAGGCAATCATTGCTTGCTAAATGATTTCATAGACTCCCAAGTTTATTTCAGGTGTCATGAGATAATATCAGAGTACCACTCTGAGTACAGAACTGCCAGAATCATAGCAATTACATTGTACAGGCCATTTTTTGTCATAGCAAAAACATATAAACCTTTTGAAGATTTTTATAGAATCATAGGATATGCTGAGTTGGAAGGGACCCATTAGGATCACCAAGTCAACTCCTGGCCCTGTGAAGGACACCCCAAAAATCTCACCATGTGCCTGAAAGCTTCATCCAAATGCTTCTTGAGCCTTGGTGCTGTGACCACTGCCCTGGGGAGTCTGTTCAGTGCCCAGCCACCCTCTGGGTGAAAAACCTTTTCCTGATATTCAACTTAAACCTGCCCTGACACAACTTCAGGCCACTCCCTGGGCCCTGTCACTGATCCCACAGAGCAGAGATCAGTGCCTACCCCTCCTCTGCCCCTCCCGAGGAAGTTATCCCTGCAATGAGGTCTCCCCTCAGTCTCCTCTTCTCCAATTGAACAAAGCAAGTGCCCTCAGCCGCTCCTCACACACTTCCCCTCCAGACCCTTCACCATTCTTGTGGCCCTCCTCCATGCATGTATTGTAAAGATGCCTATATGTTTGCTCACACATGTAAATTATTTGCTTTGGCTCACAAAATTATCCAAATGTTGGTTGCATTTTTACTTTGGGTTTTTGGTTGGTTCGTTGGTTTTTTATTTGTTAGTTTTAGCTTTTTTAACTGAGTGCAATAATTTTCCATTTGTGTAAATCCTCAAA
This sequence comes from Margarornis squamiger, assembly GCA_035222235.1. Classification (NCBI taxonomy): domain Eukaryota; kingdom Metazoa; phylum Chordata; class Aves; order Passeriformes; family Furnariidae; genus Margarornis; species Margarornis squamiger. The sequence goes on from JAWWTY010000156.1 coordinate 3,934,408, forward strand.
TGGGAATGGGTAATCATAATAGGTAAAATGATAAACTCCTAGTATTGCCTATTGTACCAGGAAACCTTAAATGTACACAAATATTGAGATCGGATATACTGTTTTTAAAGAGTCTCATCCCATTTGTTATAACCAAAATGATTTTCTCCCACTAAAGGCATCAGGCCATTAGCTAATCACTAGAGGTGTGCAGTACTGAAGAGTGTCATTATGGCTTTACTGGCACAGCCCTGAGGCTGGCATCACCTGGGCCCCTGCACCATTCTGCTTCGAGTCCTGGCAGAGCAGCCTCTGCCCTGTAGCTTTCTCAAGCAGTAAAATCAGTTCCATGCAATTTGCTTGGGAAGGGTCATTCAGGAAGGATCCTAAACCCAAGATGCTATCAACAATCTGTGAATGTAATGGTCTTCTGGCACTTTTCAGATCAGTCCTGTTTGAACAACTAGCAAAAAAATTAATTTGTGAGAACTGTGCTCCAACTCTGCTGCCTTACTTCACTTCCCATTCTGTGATTCTTCTTTTACTAGCAATTCAAACTCCAGTAAAACCCCGATGAAAGCCACAGCATGAAGTTTCTTCTAAAACATAATGTGCTGCACAGGTTTCTGTTCAGATTTCTCAGTGGCAGACCTTAGCTCTTTCCATTTTGATCATTAACAAGGCAGTGCAGTTTAATACATCACCTTGGAAATCAGTGGCTACATCCAGCCAAAACTCAAGGTCTGTCCATGGGCACAACATGCTCCATGACCTGCCCGACAGCCATCCAGATGGGTGCCTCATGAACATCCTGCACTCTCCTGCTCCAAGAACAGAGGCAAGCAGCTTCCTCAGCTGCCAGGGGCATGGATCCCACTCTGACATCCACAGGGATCTGAGCCCCAGGTTCTCAACTGAAGAGCAGCCCTCACAAATCAACGTTAAAGCATCTTTCTTAGTCATTGTTTTAAAGCAAATTTGCACTGTGTGCTAATGCAGAGTGAAAGAGGAGTCCACATCCCATTCCAGCAGGACTAAGAGGCATCTGTGTGTCAGCCAGTTGCCATATGGCGGCAATGGAGCCAGGTCAGGTTCTTCTGCCAATGCCAGTAGAGAGATCTCTGCCACAAAAAGCCTCTAGCAGACGGCAAAGGAGCACTGCAGCAATTACAAAGTCCTGTGCACTCAAGGCCCACACAAAACCCACGCTGGCTCAGGAGTGGGTAACACTTACTGGAAGTGAACATGGATGATGCACCACATAGTCAGGAAAACAGTGAAGGATTAAAATGCCTCACTGCATTGTTTTTTAGGATCAGTACCTTCTCCATCACTTTTATGCAAACATTTGGAGCTCTCAGGTAGCCAGGAATAGAACTCTACTATTTTCTGTACAGACTGTGCAATTAAAACATAATCAGCAATCATTGTTTAACACAGAATAATCCTTAAAAATGCTTAATACATAGCACATGTTCATACAGCCCTCATATTAAGGTCTGAAATACTGTGACTGCTTGAAGAATTAGTAGCAGAGAAAGTTCGCTGGTTGGTATCAACAATTCTTCAGGCATCAGCTTCTTTGGTTCTGAGATCAGCTTTGCTAGTCTGTAGCTATTGAGGTGGTGATGAGCACTGCAAAAAGGGATGAGAAATAGCCTTGAACTCCACTGCAGAGTAATAAACACATCCACATGCCACTTATACTCAGTGCTTGAAAATTAATGATGGGGGGAGGTGACACATGCGCAGCCCTCACTGAAAGCAGGGCAGGATTTTTATTAGCACTAGCCACCCATTTATGCTGGAAGTTTGTATCTCTCATCTGCCTGAAAATTGGAGCCCATTAACTGGAAGTGGGACAGAAAAAGAAGAATTTTCATGAATTGTGACAGCACACTGTGGGGATGAAGCCAGGCAATACACCATTTTTTTTTGTTTTCCAAGAACAAAACCTCTCATTTCCATGAAAGCATGCTTAATTAAAAAAAAGAAATAAAAAATGTGTGTGTTCAGAATCACACTAGTCAGGATTTAATAATACAGCTGCTCTGTGGATCTTCATGTCTCTAAAAAGACTAAAGCAGCTGCCTGTAAAAACTGGACTGGGAAAAACCCGCAGATGTGTACATGCTATTGATAGCCTCTGAGCGGGCTGGTGAGCTTCACAGAGAGCCCTGAGGTGATGGCAGACCATGAATAGCTGCATTCCCTGGTGTTGGTTACCCTCAGAGTGATGTACAAAGCTACAGAAGACCCTGTGTGGCATCCTGTTGGGAAGGGGAAGGAGCAGAATGGCATGTAGCATCCAACAAATACCAGGCTAAGAAACAGCAAATCTTGGTTTCTGGGTACACTGGAACCTGAGTAAGTCGATGCCCGAGCTTCTCCAGTTTCATAGCATGAGTAGGAAAAATAATTACTTTAAGTGATTAATTACACAGTTAATTGTGTCAATTAATGCTGCACTATACATTGAAAATATGCTCCAAAGATGACACTTCAAGATGAGAGTCTGACTAGCTCATGGTAAGTACGCTGTCAAGTTTCAGTTTTCAGACTTCTACATGGATCATAATTAATTAGTGTCGTGGTTTAGAAACAGTGTTCCCCAATTTAGTGTTCCCGCTGAAACACTCCAAACCACGTGCCTCTCACTATCCCCACCCCCTCCCCTGCAGCAGAATGAGAGGAGAATTGGAGGCACAAAAGGTACAGATCATGGGTTGAGATAAGAACAATTTACTGGAAGCAGCAAATGAAATCAGAAAATGAACAGTAACAGCAATAATATTAACAGGAGACAAACGAGTCACATGTGAGGGCTCACCACTACACCAAGAACCCCCGACAATCCCCGACCATGACCCACTACATGGCTGGGAAGGGTCCCCTTGCACTGTCCCTGGAAAATGACATGAGGTGGTACAGAATAACCTCGGGGTCCTGGCCATGCCCTACGCCAGCTGAGGGGACACGCTCCCCCTTTCGCCCCCCACTCACAGCCCCCGAGATGCCCCAGAGAGACACACATAGAGACCACAGGAGGGGAAGCAGAGAGAGTTTATTAACATAGCTGGGGTGTATGTATAGGTTTTAGGGGAATCCAAATTACTGCCAATAGAATTCAAGGGATAAATGACCAATGGGAAAGGGTTAACTATGGGCCAATAGGGAAACTTAAACAGACGCCTTCAAGGACGAATTCCTGGGTGCTCAGCTACACAGATAAGGGGTGTGTCAAGGGGTTTTGGGAAGAAGGAGGATGACTAAGTAAAAAAGAACAAAGAATCCATTTTACGACACAGTAAAAGCTTCAGTTTTTAAAGCATTTTGGCTGCTTTCTTCTTTTTCTTCAGAAACCCATCTCTGACATGATTTTTCCATTTCTGATACTGCTCGTTCTCTGCTACAATGCCCCCTCCTGGTTACACCAAAAATTAACCCTGTTCTGGCCAGATTTTGGGTCTACTCTGTCTTTCTAGCTGGGAGAAGAGAAGTGAATTTGATGAGTTGGAGGAAGTTCTGATCAGTTGTGCAAACTGTCTCACATCACTTGCATATATGGTTAGGTCTCGGTTAAAAATAGGGTATTTGGGTCCAACCAGTGTGGAATTTATTTTGAAAAACAGCCTGGAAGTGCAGGATCTCACGCATACAACTAACAGCAGTTATGAACCAGGGACACAATATGTGCAGAACCAATACAATTTGCTTACAAACTGAAAGGCTTTTTGCCAGCTCTAATTTGCCACTTATGATGACACAGTAATACAAGTCACAAGTGATAATTACTGATAATTTTATGCACTGTCTGGAGTAATTTGGGTTGCACTGCCATCAAAAATTGCCAGTTTCCAGTCTCCTAGAAGATGCACTCACTGAAGAAAGTTGGAGCTGTTGATCCTGGAGAAGAGAAGGTTGCCTGGAGACCTCATAGCAACATTCCAGTGTCTGAAGGTGCTACAGTGAAGCCAGAGGGAGACTCTTCATTAGGAACTGTAGTGATAGCACAAGGAGGAATAGGTGCAAATTGAAAGAGAGGAAATTTAAGCTAGATATTAGGAAAAAAATTCTTTACTGTGAGGTTGGTGAGACACTGGAACAGGTTGCTCAGGGAGATTGTGGATGCCCCAACCTGGCAGTGTTCAAAGCCAGGTTGGATAAGGCCTTGAGCAACCTGGTCTAGTGGGAGGTGTCCCTGTACATGTCATAGAATCATAGGATATGCTGAGTTGGAAGGAACCCATCAGGATCATCGAGGAGAACTCCTGGCCTGGCAAAGGACCATCCCTAAGAATCACACCATGTGCCTGAGAGTGTTGTCCAAATAGTTCTTAAACTCTGTTAGGCTTGATGCTGTGACCAGTTCCCTGGGGAGACTGTTCCAGTGCTCAGCCACCCTCTGGGTGAAAGACTTTTTTCTGACATCCAACCTAAACCTCCTCTGACTCAGCTCTAGTCGTTTCCTCAAGTCCTGTCACTGATCACAAGAGTGAGGAGGTCACTACCTGGACCTCTGCTTCCCCTCATGCAAGGGGGGGTTTGACTAGGTGATATTAAGGGCCCATTCCAATCCCTTAATGTTCTATGATTCTATCATTTTTGGTTAGCTTAGTATGCGTTTCAAAGTGCAGTGATCCATTTCTGTTTAACCATTTTAATTATGCAAGACCATAATCTGCTTTATGAATTATATTATAAAAAGCATTTTCATTCTTAAATCACAATTACACAGCAAATGTGAAATCAAACGAGAATGCTAGGGTCTGAAGTCAGATTAGCAGTACAGACATCTTGAAGAGAGATACCATCACCAGGGCCAAAAGCTGCAAGTGGCTGCACCTCCTTGGAGTTAACTTAATGCCAGTAGTAAATTCAGCTACTGTTTGAGTAGATATTTACTTGTTTTGTGTCTGACAGAGAAAGGTTTGTGTCTGCCTGCATGGCTGCTTCCTTACTCACATCGCCCGGAATCCTTCATTCACCATCTCTTTCATGCACAGACTAAAGAAAGTCCTGACCTAGTTCTCTCCTGAAAGATTGCTGCCTTTTGTGTGACATCTTCTGATCAAGTGAGGTGAGGAGAGAGCAGAGATGAAGAGTGAACAGAATAACCAAAGCAATGTTTTCACCACCAAAAGGAAGGGGGAATCTCCTGCTAGTCATCAGAGAAGTGGTGCAGGGAGCACAAGGGTTTCATTCTGAATGCAGAACACAGAACAACAGTAATGATGAGATCTATTAAAGCTCCTCTTGGGACAGGAAAATCTCACACAGAGACTCCCTAACAGTCTCCCACAAGTGAGGTGTGACAACTTCACTAGTCGGAATAAAATGCTTAATATTTTTTTATTTGTAGAAGTCCCACATTTTCTGAGGGTAATTCTCCACACCTGTCATCCCAGCTTCTGGCAGCAAAGTCAAAGATTCTTAGAATAATACAGCAGAACACATTAAAGGAAAGAAACACTTTTAAGAAAATGCCCAACAATGCAGTGTCTGAAAGCAACAATTAAAAGGAAAGGGTGAAACAGAAATGTATAAGGGGGTATCTTGACTCCCATACCAAGTACCTGGAGCTTGGTTGTATCAACTTATCAAGAAGACCATGCCTAAGAATTCATAACGTGACAGTTACTTACAGCTAACAAAAATTCTAGGTGACCAAAACCAAAGGAAGAATTCCAACTTTTTTAGTGGTAAAGTGAGGCAAAAGAGCTGCCCACACCACACTACCAGCACATCCCTCAGAAGTGAGAACAATGGCAGGAAAGGGTTGTTTGGCCAGGATGAGAAGAGGACATGGGAGAAGAAGGACAAATTAATCTCTTTTGAGGGCCACTACACTTCTTACCCTGACTCTAATCCTTCTTCTATATACTCTTAAAGATGATTTTAGGAAGCAGCTTGAGCACATGCTGAAAATGAACAAGTATGTTGGCCCTGTTGCAGAAGAAGACTAAGACCAACTAATATGAAGGAATATAGACCATGGTGTTTCTGTGAATTAACAGTTACAATGACAGGCAGGATAAAGCCTGAGGGTTTCTTTCTATTCTTTCTTCTTAGTTTAGTTTTTGGAAGCACAAAATAATAATCTTTTTACATGGAAGGACAAAAGAAAAATGAAAATAAATCTTTATTCCAACACCCCAACTTTCCTCCTTAAGCAGGTGCTATATTAATGGAATTCCTTGGCTTTGACCTTTCTGGAGGAAATAGTCCTATTTTGCTACAACGTTTATCACTGGGCCAAAATGGCAGTAGGGTAGATGGTGTTTTGTAACAGCACTAGTTAAAATGGCTTGCATGCAATTCTGGAAATGGAGCTTCTGACGTGCTGCTAGATATGGCATCTCCTCCTCAAGGGACACAAACAAAATGGAATATCCCAATCACTATTCCCCCGTATAAGGTCTCACAACTTGATTAGAAAAAAAGGTCATGGGAAATTGCTATTGCTTAATATATTATGTCTATGAAGGCAATAAAAGCAGCAGCAAGTTAGCCTAAATAGGTTTTCTTTACCAGTACTGTGATTTTGCCAGTTTCACTTCCTGTTGTTTTTCCTTACACTTTGTCCTGATTTGTTCAATAATCTGAAAGGCTGCATTCATCTGAATGATGGGGCATTATTTTTTACTTTCTTCCTTTCTTGGGTCCCCCCCCACTAATGCTGCTTTTCATTTCATTGTCGAAAATGAGACCACAGTGAATCAATATACTGGGTCTTCTGATGGCAACAGCAAAGACTTCATCAACCAAAAGAGGCATTTCCCACGTTAGCAGTAACCTTGCATACCACTTAATGAGGCATCTTGTGGAGGTTTGGGTTGGCTCCCTGCCAAAACCAGCTGTTGACCACACAGATTACCCCCTCCAGAGAGGAAAAAAAAGAAAAAAGAGATACCAAAAGAAAATCATAGTAAATATATATACATATATATATTCACATACATTACAGTTATATACAATTAAACACTCTGAATATACAGGAAAAGAATCCCAAACAACCCCAAAAGGGAAAAGGGGGGAAAGGGAAAGGGAAAAAAGGACAAAAACGGAAAAAATAAAACAAAACAGATACACACACTCAAAACCTCAGGGAGTCGCTCAATAACGTAACTAATACAATAAATTCTCACCAACTCTGCTCAAGAGAAGCAGTTCCTTCACCTCCCCGCAGGTGGGACAGCAGCTCTCAGACTGGGCCTCAGCTCACACGGATAAGAGCAAAGGCAACACTGAGACCTGATGTCCTCCAAGCACCTGTGAGGAAGAGAGAGAGGAACCTCCCCCCTTGTCTTTATACACACCTGATTACGTGAAGGAATGGTGTGGAATTGTTCTTTAGTTATGACCCTGTTACCAGGGAAGGCCTAGACCAAAACCAAGAAAACTAAACCACCACACACCTAAATTATTTTGACCAACAAAACATTTATCTGTTCTAATTCAGCTGTAAACAGACTATGCTTTCTGTATATACAGTAGGTGTGTTTTGTGGGCTTGTCACCATCAGTAGCCTTGCTGATATACTCGTGACATGAGGTGTTTCACTTAGCAGAAAAGAACATGAAGCAAAAACTGCTGCAAAGATATAAAGCAGGTAACAGATCACTGGAAATACTAAAGGTAAGAGGTATAGAAGCTGGGAACAAGGGAGGGAGACATCAACTAGACAGTTGTTTTCCCCATGTCAATTAATGACAGCAGTTATGGTTGTGTTGAAAGGATTTTTTTGCTGGGTTACTGTTAATTTATCATCCTGTAATGGATTGCCATTTCTTGGAGAAAGTGCAGAACTGGAATCCACTTCTACTAAGTTGACACTAGTTTGACTAGAGTGACTCTCAGTGGACTCAGATAGGTCAGGTTTAACCAATTTCAGTCAGTTCTTCATGTTTGAAATTAGACCAAGCCTGACAGTTTACAGACCCACTGCTAGGCTCTATTTGCAGTCACGTTTTCAACTCTAAGTATAATGATGCTAAAAGATATTAAGCAGATGTTCTATAAACTAAGTACTAAAAGATCTAGCCTGCTTTTAAGTCTCCTGAGTCTTACCTCCTCCTTGGGTAGAGCATTCCTTCTTCAATGTACAGAGTTCTCTAAAAACTAAAATCTACTCTCAGGCTATCAGATGCCTGGTGACTGACTGAGGAAAAAAAGGTACGAAAATAATTGAAGTTTGTACCTCAGCTTTCCACAGAGCATCAGCACAGAAATTAAAGTTGTTTAAGCACCTTTGTGAAAGGATAATCTTTGTTTCACTATAGTCTACGGGTTTCACTCTCAGGAGGGACATGCTTTAATCAATAAAGCCTCACCATTACCAGGCAGCATGATAATAAGATTCTGCAGCATCTGCTTTTTTCAAGGTCCATGAGCATATTACAGAAATCCTCTCTGTGCCTCCATGGACCTTCTCTGCTCATCCCCACATCCTTGGTACTGCTGTGACTTTAGCAGGATGCCAACATGTTTCAGCTATCAAGGTACTCAAAGCAGGGCTGAAGTTAATACTTCAGGCCATGCACACTAATGGTTCTTAGTAAATTGATATGTTATTATTGCTTAATTTTGGTAAACATTCTTACTGGAAAGTAGTATCTCAATTGCAGCCTATCTAAAATAAGCTCATTTATGCTAATGTCTTTCTCCTTGACACTCAGTAAATTCTTCCTAATGCATTAATTATGACTCCAGATAGACCAATGATTATTTCATATATGCTAATTAGGAATCATTTTATTCAGTTTGCCACACACATCAGTAAACAAGTGGAATGAATTCCCCACAGGGAGGATAAAAAGACAATGATTTTTCCTTCCAATGAAGCTTAGAGAATCTACCCCACAAACGAGACATCATTAGAGAGAAACGAGGAATTAAAAAAATACATTTTCAGGTGTGAGAGATACCAAGAACATCTTCTTCTCAGTGATGGAATAAAGAGGATTCTTAGCTAATTCATCCTTAGCCAAAAACTCATTCTCAGCTAATGAGTTTTTACTATATATGATTAAGAAGTGCAGCCATCTTCTACAAAGTAAATACAAATTACAATCAAATTAGTTCCGTTTGTGGTAGAACAAATTGATGCCAAAAAAAAAGAGTGCAATTTCAGCCCTAGGTTTGGAAAAGATACAAGGTTGGAGAAAATCACGTGACACATCACTCTCATTTCCACTCACTGAATGTCAGGGTTGAAATACAGTGGAGAGAACTTTTTGCAGCTAATACTTACGACTGCTACTAAATCCCACAGTTCTGCAACTGGGTCATGTGCACCTCCTGTTCATGACTGCTGTATAACTACTAAGGATATCACCATAAAAGCATAATCTCAGGCTTGGAACCAACGAAAGAGAAACATAAAATTAATGATTAAAAGAAACATCACAGGAATATATTTTGTTAAGCACAAACTCTTAGATCCTCATCACATAAATGATAATATATTGTAAGATGAAAGCTGGCAATATTTACGTGCAGGTCAGACCCCTATATATATATATTTATTTATATATAAATATATATTTAGGGTTGAACTTGGAGAAGAATTTATTGAGTGTGGATATGACAATTTGTACTTGAATTTTTCTCTTCATGTCTTAAATCAAGTTAACTCATTTTATAAGCCTCAGAGCCTACAATTCTGCTGGGTACTTTCTGAAAACATGAATGAATAAATAATATAGAAGACTCTGCAATCTAAATTGAACTACCAGTTTTGATGCATGAGCCAATCTATAAACTAATTTGGTCTTCCAAAATCAGATATTTCTGTGTTTGAAGGCTGCCTGGCTAAAATGGATCCAATAGTAACTCATACAATTAGAAAAATAGCATAAAGTCTGAATGAAGGGGTCAAAATGGCCATATGGTTCAGAATCAGAGAATTACTCTGAAGACATACACTTTTGGGGATATGCATTTTTGTATAAACTCTCTTTCAATCATAAGTATAGGCCTACATTTATTAAAAAAAAAAAAAAAGAAAACAAGCAGATGAGGCAGACGAGCAATTGTCTACAAGAAATTTGCACCTGATTCTATCATGAAGCCTGTAACCACAGAATTAGGACGAGCTGCACTGCTCTAAGAGAGAAACACACTATTGCCTGCAAGGAAATAAAGTATGAATTTTTACTTGAATTATTGTAGAGTCTGGGAGCATTGGGATGAAATCTGAGCCAATTTCTGGAATCTAAAAAAGTGAATTTCACCCTAAAACAATCCCAAGGAATATCAATTGTACAGCAAATTAATGTTGTCAAAAGTACTTCTGGGTGTTATTTAGGCTGAAGGAAAGTACCTTTTCTTAGGCAGATGAATAGAAATTTATAGTGACTACAAATTAATGTACAATTAATGTATTCTTAATCCTTAAGATCCTGGTTCTGGATTTTGTGTTTCATAGCAGTGAACAGTCTATAAGACTTTCAAATTCATGTTGCAAGTAAACAAGTGTGACTGATTTGTTGGTTTGTGTTTCTTGTTTTGTTGTTGTTTTTTTTTAAGAGTGTTTTCTTTACTCTCTAAATCAAATATGTCAGCTCT
>JAWWTY010000156.1:3944965-3964826 GCA_035222235.1 Margarornis squamiger
GAACTGTGGGAATCTGGAGAACACTGAAGGACACAGAAAATACAGTATTCATCATATGCCATCAAAAGTGAAAGCCCTTGTGTGAAACCATCCCTATTATTTACACCATCATCATCATATTTTTTTTTGAAGCAAGGCAGCTTATAAAATAAGGGTCAGCAGATATACAGACTTATTCCTAATGGAAGTAGAAGAAGCTAATGACTCTCTGAAACATTAAGGGAAAAGAAGTCTAGGAATATTAAAATTAACATCATTCATCTTTGACAGAAAATCCTTAACTGTCCAGTTAGATTACTCAGCCATTCAGATTCTGAGATAAAGACTACATACAGGCTGTTTAAACCCCACTGCAGTTCCAATGAATGCAGAATAGATAAATTTGAAAAGCAAGCAGCCTGGAAAAAAAATACTAGAAAATGCAAATTTTCATTTCATTCATGTACTTCTGCATATGGGGGCTGATATCTGGTGGAGTGGTTGTTGCAGTTTATGAAAAAGGTAATGAAAGATCAGATGGGGGCTGTTCAAGAGCATTAAGCATAATGATCACATTGTAAGCTATTAGCAGTTTTAAATATATAAATATATAGCAGCTAATGGGATACGTGTTTATGATACACATATCCCACATAACACAGCAAGGTTGTTTTGCCACTAACTATTTTTAAAGAGAAGAAATTGAAACACCAAGTTACCTGCACACTGCACTATTTAAAAGGGAAGCCAATGCCTTAATGTTAATTTAAACAAAGCTAAGAAGAGCAAAGTTAAACTTATTTACAATGCAGTGAAAACTGATTAAATGATAATGATTGTCCCTTGCTGGTAGTAGAGCAGTAATATGCTTCACTTGTCTTTCAATACACCACCTTAATATTCAGATATATAACTAAACATGAAATGAAGCCCCATGGAAATCCAAACCCTTACTGAGTTTTAATATACAGAAGTAGGGGAAATGTCAGTGAACTACTTCTTTTTTTCCATCACAGAAATCAAAAGCTACAGGAAACCTTCATATTCTATTTGCATCTTCAATAACTGTCTTCTCACTAGCAAATAGTTTCCATGGCTTTGTTAATTTTCTAAACTTTTTTATATTTTTGAAACAAAGAAATTAAAGCAAGTAACTGAAGGTATTTAATTGCTTTATTAACACCTATTTAATGCTATCCATATTAGCATGGAAGGTAGGACTGTCCCTGTAGGTTTCCTCATAACATGGACATGAAATTTTCACCCTGCAGGCACAATGGCATTGTTTAGGGGAACAGTGACAGTGTAGGAGACAGGGATGGTTTGCTACTAACTCCACTGTCCTCTGCAGCACTTCACATCTTTGGGGGTTTCACTGTTCACTCGAGTTTGGGTTCTTGTGTTTCTAATACACCTTGATAAATACAGCATGACTAAATCAGCACTATGCCACTTGAGGTGTGTTGCAGACAGGTGGATCTCCTCAGTTAGTCAAGGAATACAGAGAGATGACATATTAATAGCACAAATTAACAAAACTTTTTGAGTGCAAGTCTGCTGAAAAGTCACTGTGAATGCAGGTTCCAACCCCAGACAGCGTTTCTAAATTCAGACAGAATGGTTCATCTCAGTGTCTCACAGCTCACTGCTACACACATAAGACTAAACTTGCTATCAGTATTTTTCTATTTGAAACTGGTATTGAGTGCTTTTCTACTATTCGTAAGTTTCATATGATTACAAAGAAAGAAGAAATTGATTTCCTGGTCAAAATTTGCATTTATATTCTGCCACTCAACCCCATTGCTTTCATTGGTTTATGCAAAGTCTTGTTCACCACTGCTAGTGTTTACCAGAAAATGGTATCATTGTGCTCCTTATAATATTACAGAGAGAAGGATCTGACAATGCTTTGCTACATTTCAAGCTACATTTGTTTAAAAGATCAGAATTTATTTTCAAGCCATTTAGGATTTGCGTATCTGTTTGTTGGGGTGGAAAATCACCCCTGAGGGAGGAAGGAAGCAGTAAAAGTCAGGCACTTAGGTTTCAAATCTGAGAATCTTATTCTGTTCCACTGACCCAAAACCTTCTCTCTGGACAAGACTGACATCCATTATATGAGAAGTTTTAGAACTTTCAATATAATGGATGATAGTTTTAATTACTTAAATGCATAATTGCCTCACAACTAAGTCACGACTGTGGAAATGATGTTGGCGATCCAGTGGAGCACAGTATGGTTTAGCCCACTAACCTCACTCCCAGCACATCTCCTACACTGAGGTGACAGAAGGTCCTACACCAAGGCATCCTTCTGGCACCTTCCTCAGAGAGCTCCTGGTAGAATCCACCTCTCTGTTCAGTTTTAGTCTTTGGCATTGCATGATTAGCACAAACACGCTTTGATCTAAAGTGAGAGCTTGACTCATGTGAAAATGTCAGACTGCTTGTTAAGAGTCTTTCTCTGTGAAAAGAGTGTCGATCTTGAGAAATATCAGAAGTCATATGGCACAATTCTCTTGTGCTAGAATCTGTGCAAATTTAAACCCAAAAGAATGTTGATATTCTAGAAATAAATTAGAAACATACTCAGACAAGCCTAGAGAAAATTCATGCTTGTAGTTTGTTTAGTAAGATATTTGTCAGTAAAACAGTTTGGTTTAAATTAAGTCTGAAAGAAAAATCAAGAGATGGGGAATGCAAAGAAAACTTCAGCAAAGGATTGTAGGAAAGATGAATTCTTTACCTCCACATTTAGAAACAGACAGGAGAAAATAAACACACCCATAATCAGAGTGCCCTAGGGCAGGATTCCTCTGACACAGAATTCAAATCCATGCTGAGGTTCCCATCTGCAGGTGCAATGACACACTACTCTCCTTTCAGCTTGCCACATACTAGTCTCAGCCTCATAGAAACTTTCACATTTCATTAAGTTTACAAAATTATCTCTATTAAATAATTCTTTAACACCATTTCTCCCGATTTCTGCATTGTTTTCCTATATTTAATGCTTTTTTCAGTGAAGCAGTTTTTAAAAATCACTTCTTTGGAATATATTTTTTCCTGGGAGCTGTTTTCCCTACTTATATTTGTGTGTCAAGAAAAGATTGCTTGGCCAACAAAGTTGGTCTTTCTTGGTCTCAATGAAAAAGAAAAAAAAAATTAAACCAAAACTGAAATAATTATTAACCAATATGATTGAGAACTGAGTTCCATTATGTCCATGTATGACAGCAAGAGCATTCAGCACTCATACAGATAAAAAAGGAAAACAAATACTCAGCAAAATTTTATATACCACGTAGAGCAAAATCAAAAGCCTGCTGATTAGAAAGAGATTTTGCAGCAAAGTGTAATCAAAGTTTTGATTTCAATTTTTTGCTTCTTTGGCTGTTTCAAAGGCTTCTTCATTCTCTAACATAATATTAGAAAATTTAACAAAAGAAAGCTGAATGGGCATCTGCAATTTTGGAGTTGCTCTTTACCTTCTCTATCATTACAGTTCCTAGAAATTCGGGGGAATGTATGCAGCTTGAATGCATCCTCAGATTGCTGTGTGCCTACAAATCATCAAAATGTACTTCTCTGAACAGAATAACTTTGGGGAGAAAGGCATATATAAATCCTCCTACTTCCATACAGAATGGAAAACCTGAAAGAAAATTAGGTCAACATATAGAACTAATTCTAGTCATTCATGTCTTTCACGGGTGTTAGTTGAGCATTCCCATTGCTCCACACCTGCCTTCATAATCACCACAAAATATGACTGGAACATGAGACTGTGTTCTGTCATTAAAAGGTAATTAGTTTTAATTCGTTGTTAATGATAAAAGAACCAGCAATGGGGGTTTGTTTAAACCTCTGCATCTCTTTTACCGTGATTTTTAGTTAGCCTCATTTTTTATGATGCTATGAGACTACTATTCCTGATTACATTACTCCTTCTTGTTCATACGGGTATTAATCTTTCACGGATAACGTGGCCTGTTTCTAATGAATGCCTTCAGCCTTAGAAAAAAAGCACTCAATTTAGGTTCTTTAGAAATAGTGTCTCATTGAAACCGCATAGGAGATTGATTAAATACCTTGCTGTCCAAATGACTTAGGAAAATTAATGGACCAAATCGAAGTAAAAACCTCTATGTTCTTTTCTTGTAACAAAATAAGGACAATCTAAATGTAAAAAAATTGCCAAGGAGATTATATAAGCAATCAGCTGCTAACAATGCTTTTCTAAGTGAGCCAATATATCAACATTATTCAGAATTCAGGCTTTATTCAGGCTTCATTGGGAAGAGCAAAATTATACCAGAGAAAAAATAGTAGAATTTTCTCTCTTATTAATAAAGGGTAGTAGTAGAATTTTGGAGGTTATTATAAAGCTAGTGGGACATTTTCAAACTGAAAGAGAGGAAATTTAGGTTAGATATGTGACAAAAATTCTTTACTGTGAGGGTGGTAAGGCACTAGAACAGGTTGCCCAGGAAGTTGTGGATACAACCCACCTCTGAGACAAGGTAACTAAGGTCCCTGTTAATAAGTCCCTTGGGGTGATTAGACTGAAACAACGCTGAATGACTGGTGTATATATGAGGCAGACTTACTGGAACTATATTTAATTGCAGCGGAAAGAAGGTGTATGGCCATCTTGGCTATTTTCTATAAAAGTATAAAAATTCACTAAGAAAATACATATGGAAAAGGAAAAGAATGAAAGGGTACTTAGCAGATAGTGCAGAGGAAAAATATCACCATTTGTGGATCCAGAGACAAGACTTGATTGCTGCAGTTTCGATGTCTGTGACTGCAGTGATGGTTGCAGTTTTAATCCATTGGGGTGGGGGCCCATGAAACAAAAAGTTCATTGGGCATTCAAGGTGGCATGGGAATGCCTAGATCTCCCCCCAGGGGAGGGGACTCTGCAGCACTCTCTGATGCAACACTATGGGGCCTGCATAGTTTTCTGATGGAAAACTCCTGAAAAGAGCTGGGAGTGCTCTGAGGTCCTTGGTGGACCATAACCCCCTCTAGGAATGCTGTTTCTCCCTGTTCCTTGTGACTGCACAGCTGCGTGTTGTGTGGTCATCATGGACCTGAACAGGAAAATTGGCTCCAGAAAGGTGCTGCCCTGCCATTGCATGGACCTGCCTTTCCGGGCACATCCTGTTCTAACTTGCCCACTTGAATGGTCACTGGAATTTGAGGAACAACAATGCATTAACTCCTTATGGCTCAGCCTTCTATACCACCCCTGGAAATGTCCAAGGCCAGGTGGAATGGGGCATTGGGCATCCTGGTCTAGTGGAAGGTGTCCCTGCACATGGTAGTGAGGTTGGAACTAGAGGATGTTTATGATCCCTTCTAACTCAAATCATTCTATGATTCTGATATATTAAGATTAGGTGTTTTCAGGACTGTAAATGAAAAAATGGGAGGATGGATCCTTCAGTTATTTGTATCTCAAATAGCTGGATGTGGATTTCCAGACTGGTGGAGCAGCATCAACATCAGCTTCTGAGCTTTTTTCTGAATGTTACATGTGTCTAAATATGCATGTAGGGACATAATTTCACACTGTTTTCCAGTCAGAAAAGGCACCCATCACCTTAGTGAAAGTTCACAGGAAAACCCCATCAAGACAACAACTTAGTCCTACCTGACTTTATGTAGACTGCCTTTACACTATGTATTTTGGGGGAACCAAAGTATGTCTTCATATTTATTCAGTCTGTGATGCAATAGAGTTCCCTCTGAGATCCACTGATGCTACTGGACTGCAACTAATAGCTAAAAATCTTAAGGCAGAACTGTCAGTGTGGGTAGTTGTTTGCAGAGAAAATACTTCAATGAATTTGGAAGTTTGGTTTTGATTATTTTGCTCTGTGTTCTTACATGCCTACATCCGAGAAAAAATTGGTAGTGCTGACAGTCAAAAAATGAAGGAATTAAAAGAGTGGCATTTAAAGCTCTACCGGTATCATGTTGAAGTGCAGTAGAAGAGTCTGAAGTTTGAAAACAAAAGATGAAAAAAGAGATAAGCAACAACAATATGCTCTGAATCAGGCATTTAAATGAGTGGCCAAATAAAGGTACTGAGGGTTCACTGCAAAATGCAGGACATAAGGACATTTTGTAGAAGATACACCTGAAAGACTTGCTGAAACACTTGTTAGAATATCCACCTTAAGATACACCTGGAAAACAGCTTTAAACAGAAGAATAAAAGAAGTTGACTGTGTGTGGGTATGAACAGGAGATTTCCACAAACAGGTGAAGAGTGCAACACTTTAAACCTCAAAGCCCCAGGGTCCCCAGGACTAACCTGGACAGAGAAATCCCTTGACTGCCTTCTGTCTGATCTATCACTCAGGCAGATGATGTACAGCAAATGCTCTTGGTGGAGCCACTTTGCGAAGTCAAGTCATCACTACAACTGGTCCCCGCACTTATTTATGACATTATTGCATTCTGTCCCACTGTTAAAATTAAAAACCAGGGTCCCATTTCCACAGCTGAATAGGCTGTTGTGTTTAAATTACATCCATTAATTTCAGGATTCCAGTCTGTATAAGTCTCTACAAAACAGCACGTTGTGACTTTCCAAATTTCATAGGAAACCCAAGAGTTTTATCCTCAGGTTTTCCTTTATAAAATATGATGGCAGAAACCGTAATTTTTAAAGGAACCTTACATTGTGTCAAGTAAAAATTCTGAACTTTTCCTTCCCCAAAAGAAAGCATTGCTACATCTAAAATGTTACATTTTCTCCAACAGCCCGTCTCTAATGTGAAAATTAATGTGCCCTGCCTGAGATCTTCTGCAATAATACTGAATGCATTGAAAATTGCTGCTTCTATTCAATACTGATTAGATGGCTTTGAAGTATAAAATAGCCAGCCACAATTGCATTTTATTGATTTACATTTTTTATTACATTTTGCGTAGCATAAAATTAATTTCTGAATTATTACCTTGTTAGCAAACATTTCAGCTAATTAGAGAATTCGAAAAAATCTTTCCTATGAACCAACATAGTGAAAAAGTGAGGGAAGGACTTAAAAACTGTAGTTTTGCATTAGCAGCCAGAACCACTTCAGTAGTGTGGCCATACTGATGTCTAAGCCTAAAAGCCTCATCATGCACCAAAGTGTCACAACAGTTAAAATAACCACACAAATCTTTTTGTGCTTTTGATCACAATTATTTAAGGAAAAAAAATTATTTTGCCTAAAATAATGATAGCCTGTATGGTTTTCCAAAAGGAAATTAAATAAAAGTTCTAGTGATGTTTTTAATTTGCTTTTAATTTAGAAACAAACAAACAAACAAACAACAAAACAACAACAAAACAAACAAACAAAAAAAACCAAACTAAAAACCCAAAAAGCTCATGAAGAAATTAAGGAGCACAAGGCTAGATCTGTCTCCAGTTATCTCTTTTAATCTGGCATATTTTAAATACAACCGAATCAGGAAAAAATTAAGAATAAGAATTTTGCAGCTTCAAATACATTTTCTTATTCTTTTCAAAAGAAATAATAAAAATAATTACAAAGTGGAACTGTGTGGACCTAGGATCTCTGAATCATCTTTAATTTGTTGGAACTAGTAAGTACTGACATTTAGACGGATGAAATAAATTTTCTGGAGGCATTTCCAGTTTTTATTGGCTTTGTACAGTCAGTTTCACAGCCTTCTACAGCCTGCACTCCAGTGACCTACATATGTTCCACCACAGAAGCTCCAACCTCAAGGACCATTTCCTTGGTGTAGGGGGCAGCCAACCCCAAGGGGTGGCATCTCTCTGGTCAAGGAAAGACCAAACTATTCTTATCTCCTGAGCAGGGGATCTCCAGCACCAGTCAAGGGCTGAGCCAAGCCCTTCCAGCAGCTGGGCAGCACTGACACTGAGGTCTTGCTGCATTTCAGCTCATCTTGGTGCAAAATCCAATTTCTTCCTTCATGTAAGGTGAGACTTTGTGACAAGAACACCGAAATGCTATATTATTATTTTAGCTGCCTCATTTTTTACATAGATTTATATCTAGACTGGCACCTTCAAATGACTGCTCCAGAGATACAAGCGAGACTTAAGAGTTGACCCCGTCCCTTGGAAAATTACAGGGACTTCTGTTCAGCTCTAACCTTGAACCAAACCCAGCATTGCACAGTATTATCAAGCACCAACTGGACAGAGCTGAAGAAGTTCTTCAGGGTACGTTGTAAAACAGCCCTTCTCCTAAAGGTTGCATCAAAAAAAAGAAAAATAAAGGTGGGGGGGGAGATAAATTGTTGCAGAACTACTTTGGAAAAGTACTAAGTACTATTTTCCAGTTTTAAAAATTACTGAACCACTGTGAAGACAGCAATTATTGAAGCAATGTGAAGGCAGGAAAAGGTTGCCCAGAGAAATTGTAGATGCTCCATCTCTGGAAGTGTTCAAGGCCTGGCTGGATCAGAGCATGCTGGTCTAGTGAAAAGTGTCCCTGTGCATGGCAGGGGCTTGGAATGAGATGATCTTTAAGGTCCTTCAAACCCAAACCGTTCTATGGTTCTGTGAAGATCTGAGCCTGGTGAGATCAGTGAGGAAGCAGTGGAAACATGACTGGTGCATGGTGCTTTTGCAGGGGTGTTGAAGCAACCCGTCTTCTCTACATGTGTGTACTGCTGAGTGTGTCTCCCCAGTCACTGTATTTAGCCTGGCATCCAGTGGCACAGCAGTGGCACAGGTCATGCCCCAGGCCAACAGACTGAGTGCCAAGGGGCAGCACACACCCTTGGGCGTGCCCCCTCCGTCCGCTTCGTTGGCACAAGGATGCCTTCCATTTGAGTGCTTTGTCATCCTCATGCTCTGCTGATGGATGATGGAGCCCAGTACCAACCATCTACTGCTGCTACCAAACTGGAATAGATCTGTCCAGACCCTCCACACTCTGAATACCTTCACTTGGCATATTCCTTCTCTGCTGCTGAGCACAGGGTTATGCTGGATGCACCTTGAGTCCACAGCATGGCTCTGGGCTGGAACACAGGCTCAGGAGGGTAGTCAAATATAAATCCCACCAGACTTCAGAGGCATCAAAGAACTCTTCAGCAGTATGTGAAGGAGAAGCAATCAATCTGAATGTTCAGCAGCCGTTCACAGAATCAAATATCCAGAGAGGCTTGAAGTACAACATCTGAGAAGATTTTGTAAATGAGGAGAGCACAACATCTATTTGCAAATGCCAGCAAAGCGTTCCCATCCCTTTGATTATATCTGATACTCTAGAAATGTTTCAAGTCTGATACTCACAGAAGTGGATCTATTTTTTGCAAGAACAAGAGAAATAATCTGTGGGTTTTTTTCTCCCTGTTGTACCAAATAATTTTAAAATGGCATAGTACTTTTTCATGCTTAATCCTGTCTAAATTTTCTTATGCTTTGATTTATTTTAGCAAAATCAGTTTTGTGATAATACTTGGGGGGGAGGGGGGTGTCTCTTTTATAGAACCACTTTTAATGTACTCATTTACTTCAGAGCCTCACAGAGTGAATTACTAAAGAAATTAAATCTCTCTCTCTCCCAGTATCTGATCTACTTTGGAGTTGTCCATGGTATGGCAGTAACTGAAATGACCTACTTGAGAGAGAACTCATTAGCTGAGGGATAGCAGCCTCCCTACAGAATAAGAATAGTAGAGTCTTGGGAGAGTATAGCTTTCTGTTTGATGATTCAATTTGCTCTATTCTCATCCCTGAGGCACACCAAGATGGTAAGGGACATGGCCTGTTGTTCAGAGTGCCACAGGAAAATGTTCACAGCTGCAGTCTAATATTGGGCTTTGATACTTCCCTGAGATATTCTGGAATAATATGTCTGATTTCTTTCAGCACAGGTAAGGAACATCAGATTTGGTACAGAACCTTCACAGCCCAGGAGACAGTTTGACAGAAACTGTTAGTCTATCTCCTAACAAGGGGAAACTGGCACTCCAGTGCTGTCAGATGCCACATGCTTTGTGTTTATTGCTAATGCTGTCTTATCAACAAATGTCATAAGGCACAGAGATACAAAAATCCTAGCTATCAAGTGGTCAATTAAAAAAAATCAAAAACACCATCCCCCCAAAAAACAAAACCAAACAGTGAAGCTGATATAACAAAAGCTGTGGAGCCCACGGTCCGTACTTGCAGGTTGTCTAAATAATAACTGCATGCCCAGGCCTGTTTTTTATTATTACCTACTCTGTTGTAAAGGACACAGACTCACAGAGAGGGAAGGTTCCCTGTCTGGATGATGAGGCTACTTGGCATTCTAGGGCACATGGCAATGTAGAGAGGACAAATCAGAAACCTCCTAAAGAAGAAATGTGGTCATAGTGCTGAAAACAATCCTTCATGAAATTTGAGAATACAGATGAGAAGCTGGATGCTTGCTCAGAAGCCAGTATGCTGGAAGGACAATGAAGGCAGAGAGGATACAGTGGCCCAGCAGCAGGCTAAGCCTTTGCAATCCTTGCGATAGAACCCTCTGGGTAAAGCAACTGAGCAAATTTTAGGAAAAAGAAGGAAACTGTGCTTGAATTTAAAACAAAGAGGTCACAACCAGAGTGGAATTTGGAGGGAGTAGCAAGCTAGCAGAGGGTTTGGAATAGGCACCATGAAGTCCATCTGCTGCCATTAGGTTTGACTGCTAGCTGCTGTTGACTAATTTATAAAAAGTTCCATCATTAAGGAGTTATTTTAGATTTAGATACATGCAGTCCTCTCATTTTATTATCTAACGTGAAATACCCAGAGCAGCAGACACAAACAGAAATGTTATGTTCCCTGCAGCTCACAAAATCAAATGCCTTTCAGTTCCAGGCTCCAATTTATAGTCTTTCTTCCAGGTGGTGGCAAGGCACAGATCCAAGGTACAGTATGGCTTGGACCAGATGTTGGCACTCATGCAAGCCTAATTTTGGCAAGCAGGGGAAGAGGCAGGGCATGAGATGCTGTGGCAGCCATTCTGGTGTTGGCTGAATGCTTTGAGGCCATGGCAGAATTTCATGTGTGCGTGTGAGGCCTGGATACTTCTCCCACTTATTGTATGTTCTTTAAAGCAAAGCGAGTCTCCAGCTGTTATAGTGTGGTGAAGCAAACTTTAAGCAACCAAGTGAGTCTAAGATAAAGAAACATGTAGAAATTTTTGAACTTGCACAGAGTCTGAAACTCTATCTCTGTGGACCTTAGCCTGATTCAGATGGGCAGCCAATTAGATGAGAATGATGGTATTTTAATTACAAGCATTTCTAATTTTGGGTTCTATCCACTGCAGTGTTGAGTCAAGATAGAACTTGAATATTTGTGTAACAAAATTTGTTAAATAATACTATAAACTCTAAATACTTGGCCTATCAAAACCCACATGAAATTATGTGCAAGTAGTGCTGATGTTTGAATTAGCAGAATCATGAAAAAGCAGCTATGGATTACAAACTGAAGTGAGCAAACTCAATTGCTAACCACAGATCATGCGCTGCTTTATTATTTGGCTATTCTCTCTTGAGCATCCTGGATTGAAAAGAGCAACTTCAATTCAGCAACTGCTGACATGAAGCCAAATAGTATTCCACTGCTTACAAAAAGTCTGGGAAAAAGCAAGTAAAAAATCATAAAATGAAAAGCTGAACCAATGTTCATCTCATTCAGAGCTGAGAGCACAGAGGGCAAGAAATGAAGGACCACCTGCTACACATGTAAGGGACAGGCAATTAAATACAGGCATTATATGGACACATGGCAAGGGCAGTGCAAGGTGTGCCTGAAGCCTGGGGAAGCATCCAAGGGGTGACAAGGCAGGGGAATGTGATTTGCAGGTCTCTCAAATTTTGATGCTATAATCCTCACTGAAACTTTGTTAAGTATCATTGGTAGATATGCCTTAATTTAACTTTAGTTCAATATAGCTCTAATTTTAATAGGATTATGTGGGGATTGGCTCCCTAGAAAAAATATGGAAGGGAATCAGGATACTTTTGAGAGAAATCCTCACCAAATGTATCTTACTCAGAAGAAGAGACACACACCTTCTTCCAGACATGCTAAAAAACCTTATCCTGGGGTGATATGGGAATGATCCAGGAACAAACACAAATATTTTCATATCACTGGACATGCCTTGCATTTTAATCATTTGACAGAGGAGAGAGCCAGGGGTCTGCAGACAGAAGGGGGCATGGAGTGGGTTGGGGCTTTATTTGGCTCACTGATCATGGATTATTACCTGAAATGAAAAAAGATTTCAATAAGAGATCATGTAGTGCTACTAATGCCAGTTTTATTTCCAGGCACCTCAGAATTTAGCCTCAAATTAAGTCAGCAATATGGGTCCATACTTACCCTGGTCTAATTCGTAGCAGAGACTTGTATCATTGGCTTTGTTACCAGGGAAACTGGCTGCTAGGAAAGGGTTTAGGATGAATATTCTCTGTTGGGGACAAGACAAGACATATTTAATACTGGAATAGTCTTAATCAGTTGACAGTGGCCAATACCTTTCTCTTTGGAATAAAACCCCTGAGTTTATCTCTGTGTTTGGTGATAGCTAAGATGATAACAAGAACTCTAAAAGCCGGTTAGGACAACTGTTTTATAAGCAAAAATATATAACTTTATAAATGACCTTAAAAAACACCAGCACCAGAAATTGCAGTGCAGTGAGCACTACTGTTGGATGCTTCAAGTGTCTTAGCTATGAATTCTAAGATTAGTTTTGAGTACAACACATGCTTGTTTATCAGCATGTTGGATACCCAGTAACAGGTCTCCATGCATTTGTCCATTTTTTCTTTTTATCTTAAGGCACCTAAACAAATCTTATAAGTAGAGACTCGCCCACAAGAACCCCGTTAAAGGTGTCCCTCAGCAACAATTTCAAATGAGGTGATGGTGGCAGGTTGAGAACTGCACACATTTCTTTCGTATCTCCTCTGCTCAACTTCTCTCTGAGAGGCACACTACTACCTTGTCTATACTTTCACCTTGTGTACAACAGACCAGACTGCATCACCCAAAACACCTGATCTGAACAGTCTCACTCACTGGAGGTAATGAAAGCCCAACTGCTGAACTGGTAGGAGCCAGAAAAATCAGAAGCTTAAAGACAGTGCATTAATAACCTCTAAGTAAACACCAAAAATCTATGAATCTTTAAAATTGGTTTCAGGGATGTAGTCACTACTTTTTTGTGGTAGGTATTATGACAGCAAGGATTTTTAAAGGAGACATGGATTTAGGTACCCTGCATATTTGGATATTGAGTCATCAAGAGCATTTAAAACCATTAATGTTCATAGCTGAAATAAATTCATATTTGTTAAACTTGTTTCTATTTTATGCTGCAAACTGCAGGCACATAGAATAAAAACAGGGTTTGAAATTCTGTCATTTCAACAATATGCACTGTTTTTCTTCTGAACAGTGTATTAAAAAGGAGTCACAATGTTCCATTGAAAGGTTTAGCATCTCTCTATAAACAAGAAAGACAAAAATCTCTGTATAATTTCAGCCTCAAATCACTTCAGAGAAAACAAAAGGAAAGAATAAAATCCATGTCTGTGTGATGGATACAGGGATACATCTGCATGTGTGTGTGCACTGTGTATGTGTGTGCATCAACCTGATTTTGTTAGATGGAGGTACTAGAAAAATACTTCTACCTGTGAAAATTACAGAAGCCTTTGATCTGTGATTCCAAGCAAAGGGGAATCAAACTCTTTGCCAACCCAGGCACTTCCCACGCACTGTTCTGTGCTCTCCATAAACGCCCCAACGAGGTCAGCCCTGTGAAAAGGGAATATATCCAGGCTGCAGGAGAGAGAACATGAGGAATATTCCTCAGAAGGCAGTTAATGAACAGATGGTGTGAGTGGTGCTTGCAGCCTACCCAAAAGCAACAGACACCTCCCTTGTGATTTATTTCCACAGGAATCTGCTAAGAATTGGTGTCCCCCTCATCCTCTGGAAATCAGTTATCTCAGGTAAAAAAATCCAGCCCTGCACTTTGTTGTCTTTCATCATCATCATGGCTAGGCTCTGCAAATGAAGATTTGGGAAGGGCTCTACCCACACTTGCTACAAGCACGCTGGTGGCTAAAAAGGCCAATGTGAGATAGGCAAGTCCAATTGCAAAAGGCACAGCTGAAAGTCTCCATCAGCACTACTGGCAGGGCACGGTTCTTCCTGCATTGCCTTTTTTCCTCCAGACTGATTCTGCGTGTGTTCTCAAAGGAAGGAGCAGCGTTATGGATGGTTTTGATGTCTTTACTGAACTGTTAATTCATACGTTCACAAGGTCGAGTTTCTTCGAAAACATGAATACAGGCACAGTGCTACATAGCAAAAGATCTTCTGCCCCAGGATCCTGTCTGTATCAAGTGCCAAAAGAGGATGCTAGGGAAGGTGTTCAGAACAAGGCTACCACACCAAATACTTTCACTATTTCCAGATCAACAGATCATCTCTGCATACATAGAAACCCCCAGTGGATTTCTCTTCCCTGAAACTCTCCAGCTTCCTTTATGAAGTTTTAGCATCCCCAAACCACCTCTGTGCCATGTCCTTTTGACAGCATCAATATAGGCATAAAAGAATTTATACTGACACTGCTAGTGAAAGGGATTGACAAATAGCAGCTCTTCAGCTGCTGAAACAGGAGAATGAAAAGAGGTTGATTTAAATAGATTTCTATCACATGCAATTGAAAGCAATCAAGGGTTCTGAACAACAAGAATGACTCTTTTAAAACAACAATTAGAAGTTAGACTCAGCTTTAGCTGTCTAGAAGTTACGTGTCTAATCTAAATTATTATCATTTCTTTATGCTTTATCTATAGATAGGAATATATAGCAAGGCAGCTTGCTCCAGATGACAAGTCAAATGCTCCCTATGGTAGTTGGTTCCTGGAGGTGCCTTGAAAATTAACAGGAGCATATCTGTTTTTATAGCAACTTGTTCACTAAAAAAATAACCTCAAATACTTAAAATAATTCTGTTTATAAGAAAATAACAAAACTCTTTCCTGCTAAAACATTCCTTAAAATAGTATTGGAGGAGTTCAAAAAAGCTATAGGATAAGCCACAGCTTCAGTGGAAGGGTGAAGTTCAGACAAAGTCCACATAATTAGTATTATCTTCTTGCTAAAAAAAATGTCTGCCATCAGAGTTTTTCTTTAAAAGGAAGATTACCCTTGGTTACTAAAGGAGAAATTATATCACAGGGAGCCCATTGCTGGAGTAATGTTTATGATACCTTCACACTTAAATGAAGTCCTTGAGTAATGCTATAGAACAACTGGCTTCCCAGAAATACGATATCATCTTCTGCCATTTAATTGAGCCCCTGAACCTGATGGAACATTCAGGAGAGGTTGTTCAGGTGCAGCTTATCGGGACTCTAGGATCTACATATTTATGCACTGCACTGGATTTTCCTAAATAGGCTTTTATTTCTTAATTAGTCTCTTCTCCCTGACAGATATTAGCAACTCTTATTACAGCAATTTTGCAACAAACCACATTACAGTCAAATGTAAAGCATTGCATGAGATCAGAATCCTTGTTACTTCACACTAGAATAAATTAAATAATTTCAATGAGCAGTTAGGCTAACATAATAATTCTCAGTACTTCAGGTTTTTCTTCATCTTTCAGAACTATGGCTGTGAAAAAATATCTGAAAATAAATCTTTTCTTCGATATATAGGGTCATTTCATCAGACAGTGACAAATGTCTCAGCAGGTGTAACAGATGGATCACCTCAATATGTGGGAGGCTCAAGGTCCTTTTGCTTTGCTTTTATTCACCAAAGAGATTTTCAGACAAACATATACCTTAAAAAAATTGGTTTCTGCTTTCATATTTGTAGCAACACAATCGTTGCCATGCACATCTTAAAAAAGAATTTCTTGATTAACACAAAAGCACTGAAGTTGGAATGACAGGTTGTTATGTGTATTTATTTTAAACATTCTGTTATTAAACAATGTTTATGCAGAAAACAGACTACCTTAGGTGACAACAGGAGTGCCACTGACACCACTCAGAATTTAAATAAGTTTCTATTGTAAGTGATATTCTATACACTTACTATCATAAATAAATAAATAAATAAATAAATATCCATTTTTTTATGCCTGTATGGAAAAAAACCCACACTTATATTCATCACAGCAGTGGGTGCAGTTCAATTTGCAGTTACAACAATTTTAAATTAGAATTTACTTTACTCAAGCCAGTGTAATTCTGCTGACAAAGTGACATGGAAGAGGAGTTCAGCTGATTTCTCAACTGGTCTGGATCCCATGGACCAGATGCCATGTGTGAGTGCCAGTTAGCTCCCAGGTGCCAAGCAGGAGCAAAGGAATCGGTGAACTGGGGAGGGCTCTGGAGATGTGGCCCATCCTGGGTGAAGATGGCCCTGATACCGAAAGATTTTAGTGTATTTTGTAGATTTTCTAGAATTTTTAGAATTATGTAGGTTTCCCTGGATTGTGCACATATTAGGTGGTCTTTTGAGATCACTGGGCACTTTCTCAGGCATTTCTGAGTTTTGCCAAGGACCCAGTGTTTTGAGGAAGCACCTGCAAGACAGCTTGAAGGCAAAACAGAAGAGAAGGCGCAGAGCCCTTGAAGAGGCTCCAAGGGGCAGTTGGGAACTTTCTGAGCATGGGCACCAGGAGAAATAGGTACTACAGTTTGGTTTTACATATCATATATAAAAAATTATACAAACTGTAACATCACTGAACCACGTGTACACACACTTCTGGTGTGCACCTAGAAGCTTCTAAATAAAGGTGCTTCTCTACTATCTCCACTAATGTTGTGTTGTGCCTTTTTCCTTTCCAGGGAATTTTAGGCATCAGCCTCAGGTTCTCCTCTTCCCCAGAGCAGATCTTCAGCAGTCATTTCTCAGATGTAAAGCTGGAGAGAAACGTCTCTTCAAGTCCAGCCCTCTCTGCTGTCATGGATGCATGAGCCAGACATCTCCCCCAGGTCTCATCCTCCAGGTGACCCAGGTCACCCAGACAGGTGACCTCAGGCCCTCATGTCTCCTTCCAGTTTAGGAAGGTTTGGTGATACCAGACAGCTCTGGCACCACCGTGGCTGAACCCCTACCCCAGTAATGTGCACCAAGCTCTACATTAGGATCTCACAAGAGGTTCTTATGGTACTAAACAGGTCTATAGGATGTCTGTGCTTTTGCAGGAATGATTTGGGAAGATATTTTTATTGAGCTTATATAATAATAACCAAGTGCCAAACTTGAACTGACAGACTGTTCAAGGCTTTTCTGTCTGCACTTTCAGCACCCACACCAGATCAGATTCCTCTTTCTAACTCATCTTTTACACCTTGGATTCATCACTTCTGTTCTCTTTCCCCAAAAAAACAACTCTTCCTTAACCCAAAATGGAGCTGCAGAGAGAACTCCACCCATCAGTTAGTCCCCTAACTCCACTTCTTTTTTATGTTGGTGTTTTTTCCTTCTGAACTAATGAGAATTATTAGCTGAGTATAGATTTCTTCACCTTTTTGCCCCAGAAATCATTACATTTTAAAAATTAAATCAGACATCCACCTCATTATAACCCACAATTTCTGAGACACTGAGAGAATACTTTGAGTGCTGCATCCAAGTGCTGCACCCCAAGCTTTGGGGTCCCCAGCACAGAAAGGACATGGACCTCTGTGATTGCATCCAGAAGAGGCACCAAGATGATTAGAGAGATGGAGCACCTCTGCTATGAGGAAAGGCTGAGAGAATTGTCATTGTTCAGCCTGGAGAAGAGAAGGCTTTGGGGTGACCTCATTGCAGCCTTCCTGTACCTGAAGAGAACCTACAAAAAAATGGAGAGAGACTTTTTACAAGAGCATGTAGTGACAGGACAAAGGGGAATGGATTCAAACTAAAAGAGAGTAGGTTTAGATTAGATATTGAGAAGAAATTCTTTATTGTGAGGGTGGAGAGGCACTGGAACAGGTTGCCAAGAAAAGTTGTGGATGCCTCATTCCTGGCAGTGTTCAAGGCCAGGTTGGATGAGGCACTGAGCAACCTGATGTGTCTCTGCCCATGGCAGGGGGTTAGAACCAGATGATCTTTAAGGTCCCTTCCAGCCCAAACCATTCTATGCTTCTATGTCTTCAGGAAACCCAGAAGATATTTTAGGGAACAGAAACAAACAAACAAAAAAAAAGGTGACATGAAATATATCAGGATAATTTCAATCTGAAAACTATTATAGGTAGAGAACTTTAGAAATATGAAACACAAAAGTACCTGCAAAACAGCATCTGTCTTTAGAATTGTCAATTATGTGTTTTATTTTCACATCCCACTAGTGACCAAGTCTGCAAACTTTTGCTTATATCCACATGAGATATATTCTGAAAGATACTTGTTATGGATATAAGATTTGGTATTATACATATTGATAGATCATGAAAATTACTTAGGAGTTATCAGGGTGACAAAGAAAACACACTAGGCTTTGGAAAAAGAAATATATATATCTGTAATGATCCCAGCTATAAACCATTTAAGACATATCACTACCTAAGAAAGTACTAAGCAAACATCATTTTCTGTGATTCCACCAAACAGATGGCAGTGTCAGGTTGATTTTTCAACTACTAACATTAATGCTAAGTATCTTTATAATCTTAGAATATACAGTGCATGTGACCCTTATAGAAATCAAACACATATGCACAGGAAGTGTTCAACAATAATGTCTGTTTATAGTACAAAATAAATTCAGTTAAATCTTACAAAATTGCTTAAAAGTATGTGAAGTCACTCAAGAAGTATTGGTTTATCCTATATGTTCCCCAAAGTGATTAATTTTTGATTTTAAAAAAATGAAAATCAAGAGTTTTATGAGAAAATCTTGATTCAACTGAGCAATTAAATCTCCATTTTCAAGAGAGTTTGCTCCCTAACCTTCTCTTTAGCTGAGCCATGAAAAATGACAGATCCTAACCCTGGTGAATCACAGACATGTAGCCCAGATCCCACAGGCAAGACAGGAACAGAAACAATCTTACCTCTAATGACCAGAGGTGCATAATTTAAGGCGTAATAATAACCATAAATATAAATTACTACTTTCTCTTATTCATCACACCCAACATCATGAAGAACACCAGAGATTCATTATACTGCATCTCTACTTTCAGGCACCAGAGGAATGAAGCCTTTCAGCAATGCCTATCATGTGTGGGAGGGTGGGCAAGAAGGATTCTTCCAAATCGAAAATCAGAAAGCCAACTCAAGTTTTAAAACTTGGTATCACAGATATAAAAATGTTCAGTAAGGTGCTTAGGAAGTTACTACATTGGATGGAACTAGTATGTGACTTAAAAGTCATTCAGACACACCTCTGTGACAATACTAATGATCCCAGTCGTGTCAAAAGCACGCAGTCATATGGCTGCAGCCTCAAATTGAATAATTCCTTTAGTTAATGAGAACCCCACACTATTACCCTGGGGAATTGTAAAAGTCAACACTAAACGATCCATTTTATCCCTAATTCTGAAAGTCCCAGTCAGGATTAAACTGTAATCACGACTAGTTATTAGATCAGTATGTGTCTGACTAATGCCTGGCTGAAGGAGGATTTATCACAAGTTCAGTTACATCTAATGCTTTCCCACTTATATTGCTCCCTGCAGAGCTAATCGGATCTCAGTGGAAGTTTATGGGAAATTCAGCTACTAAAGTGACAGATATACTAGTCTTTATGACATGTATTTCCTCTTTTTGTGTGTGTGTGTGTGTGTGTGTGTGTGTGTGTGTTTTGTTGTTGTGGGTTTTTTTGTTTTTAGTTTTGGGTTTTTT
>JAWWTY010000156.1:3964926-3977849 GCA_035222235.1 Margarornis squamiger
TGTGTGTGTGTGTGTGTGTGTGTGTGTGTGTGTGTTTTGTTGTTGTGGGTTTTTTTGTTTTTAGTTTTGGGTTTTTTTTAGTTTACTTGTGCACTGGTTCTGGCTTGTATTAATTTTCCTTTTGATCCTCCTCTTCCTCTTATTTTTTCCCTATCACTGTTTCAGTTTCTAAGCTAGCTAGCTCATTGTAGCATGAGGCTGAGGCAAATTGTAGGTACACCATACACCAGAGAATATTCTCTCTTTTTTTTTTTTTTTTCTCTTCAGGTGTCCACATAATTCTGTGAGGAGATATCCTTGTAATGAGTCAAAGGAAAGAAACTGAGATGCTTTGGGAGACAACCATTATTCCAGGGGCAGTAATGCACACATACTCCCACAAAGGCCCGGAACAGGAACCAGGAGCTACTGGTTTCTGAATTTATGGACAGTGCAAGCAACTGTCACAAAACATCTGTGAAAGACCAGGCAGGATATAGCCTTGAAAAATAAGGATCCTTAATGCACCTATACAGTCATCCCTGTGTGTTTTGGATGACTAAGCCGGATGAATGAATGAGCAGGCAGCTGGGACAATTTTCTCTGGTACTGCAATCTGTATGATCCTGAATTTTTTATAGACTCTGCACATTCAAAGAGGCCTGGAAAAATGCAGGCATTCAGTTATGAAGGCCTCAGCATTCAAAATATATTTGAAATATATAGCTACACTTCTGCCTGCTGTAAATCAGTCTCTTGTTTGATGTTAAGCTGTGTCTCTTGCAGCTGCAGATGAGAATGACTCAGGGTACAGACTGTCCCAACACACTGGCTAGCAAGGCCATTATTATTAGCAATCTAGGTCTGAAAAGCTGAATTATTCACACCCAGAGTCACTATTTGGCCCAATATTAAAGTATACTAATTCCTGATTCCCAGCAGTAAAATGAAGTTACAACCTTAACGTGTAAGGATTTATCCTATTCCATGTGAGATTAACTTGCTACATGATGCTGTACATGGAAATGATCATCCCCACCATGAATCCTTAAATATCAGGGATTAAGTTTTATCAACTAGGTTTTATTAAATGTGGTACCTTCTCATTCCAATACCAACAGATCAAATATATAAAACCATGCAACAGGAAAAAAACAAAAGGAGCAGGCTGCCAAAACCAGCACTAGAATTTAGAAGATTAGAGAAGATGTGGGTTTGTTTGTTTTGCTTTTGTATAGATGGAAGATGGGAGAGACTGGAAGAGTTGGTAGGTGGAGCATATAGATTGACATGAAGTATTTGGCTGGTAATGAAGTCATAAAAACTCCATCTCAGAAAAAAAACCCAAATAGAATAAGCCAACAAATGTAGGAAATAATAAAGAACACTTCTTAAGTAATTGCAATTAAGCAAAACATGCAAAAATATGGAGCTAAGCCAAAACCAAGCATATCTAATGCAAATGTTTGGAGTCTAAAATGCAAAAAGCACACCAGTAATTTAGTTGAAGGATTATAACAAAAAGGAAAAGAAGTACCACTGAAAGCACAGAGGAGAAAGACAAACAAAAGTTAAGGAATTATTATAGTCTATTGTCAAGTAATGTAAATAAGTGAGTGTATCAAAATACAGTACAGATGTGAGGATTGCCAATTAGTGCCCAAATCAGAAATCTTGTGGTGCTAAAATATGTAGTCAGAATGGGACAGAAAGAAGCAAATGCATAGGAACATTAGAAAGGCTATGAAGGCAGTAAATACATCTCCAGGTGCACTACATAAATAGCCTTTCAGATATTAATTTTTGAGATTAATAATAAATTCAGATACTATTTTTACACAACAAGTATGAATTGTTCATCAACATTCATTTCTTTTTTAAATTACTCTACTAGCCAGAGACTCGACAGGAAGAAGAGCAATCCTTGATTAAAAACTTAGAGCCAGTATCATGCACACAGAAGCTTCTGGTAGGTCTTGACTTACAAAAGGAATTCTACAATAATGAATATGAAATACTTAATTTATTGTTTTTAGGGGAGAAAAAAACTACCCTCACAACTAAGGGCTAGCTTTAAAAAGGTGAGCAATGTAAAAATGAGATAATTACAATAAAAATAAGGTATATAGCTAAAAGGATAAAATACAGCAGCCCGGAGTTGGTTATGGGGTCATATCATCTTACAGAAATGAGTAAAACAAGAAAAAAAGTGAGATAAAACACTTATACCAGAAAATTAAAGAGTATTTTAATTATTAAAAATAAGTAATGCTAAACTGAAAAAAAAATAGAAAAATGTAACTGAATAATTAAAAGTGTAACCAGGTGTGTCAGACTGAAAAAGATGTTGAGCAGCAAAGCACAAGATGGTACAAAGCCAAAACAGCTGCACCCCCTTTGCTTGATACCCTTCTTTCACACCAATACTTCAGAAAAAGGAAGTCTCCCAAGTGGGGCTATTCAAAGCTCAACTCACAAAAGGAGCACTCAAATACAATGTAAAAGCAGAAAAGCTAAATTATTGCAGCAGTGTTCACTAAAGGCATCAGCGCAACTCCTCTACCATGGACTTCAAAGACACTTTAGTGAAAGAGCTGTCTTAAACAGGAACGACCAGTGGAAGTAGTTTTAGATCTAATCAACAAATTCACAATAAAAAAAGTCCCCTGGAGTACTACATGGTCTTCATCTTCAGAATCCAAATATGAAACTTCCAAGCAACAACCCGCGGTGTTTAAGTCATCACTTAAATGATCTTCTGTTTCAGAGGAACAGAAGGTAATAAGCAAAAATATATGTATTAGACACATGCACAGAGATGATGTAATGGGAAAGAATGAACACAGCTTTTGCAGAAAAAAGGTATGTCTTATAAAGCTTCTGCATATTATCAAGATGTTGAGTCTTGAAATGACTTAGCATAAAATAGAGAAGCCCTAAAAAAACACTGAATCTGGAAACTCAAAGTGTCTCCTGCCACCAGCACCTTGCAACATGGATCAAAATACGGATTAGCTTCACAATGGAATCTCTAGATCTAGAATAGTAAACATTTATGAGGAAAATTAATGAGTATTGTCTTTTTAATTACTTTATGATAGCAAGACAAGTGTCCAAATTGGGAAACCAGGAGAGCAGTAGCAGCAACCAAAATCCATGCTGACAGCCCCGCCAGGAGAGCTGTGATGAGCTCAGGTCCCCTGGGACAGATTAAGATGTATTAGCTGCACAAGACGAGCGAGACGAGCACTGCTGACAATGACCTTACTGGTTTCATGGAGAGAGAATTTCAGTCTCCTGATCTTTCAGCTTCAGCATTTTTAAGCAACAGCAAATCGTCCCAGTTCCAAAATAACTGCATTTCTAGAATAGAAGAAATAAACAGGTAATTCCTTGACTAGTTTTAATGGTTATTTCCATTTTCCCCCTTTCTCTTCATAGAATCATCAGCTCACGGGCATTTGTGCAATTAACAAACATGCATATCACAGCACAAAATTAAGATTAAAAACTATGCAAATGCAGAAATATTGGACAAAGTGACATGAAACAGTTTCACCAGTTCTGCTATTTTAAAAGAACATAAATGGAAAAGTCCTTTATATATCTATTGCATTTTCTCTTCAATATGTTAGATTTGCATATGTAGTGGTCCTTTTCAGAGTTGAACTATGAAATTGTAGGAGGCTAATTTATCCAATAGAATGTTCTAATCAACCATATCAAATGCTAAGATCCTTGGAGACTGTAGGAGTTTAACCAAACAGGTGTTTCTACAAATCAAAAGGAAAGAGGGCAGAATACAATGAAACAGATCAAGGCAGAAAATATTGGTCAATGAAAGTGTGACTTACTTCTCTTCTACAGCTGGATTATTCCAGAAGCAAACTGAAATACTAACAAAAAAAAAAAAAGGCCATTATTTTTCATTAGAAGAGGCAATAGTGTTATACAAAGAAATATGGAATATGTCTGTGTGACAAAACAAATACAGCCTGAATCCTATAGTGGTTAATACCTGAAACTGTTTGCAATAGAGTGCAAATGCAAATAGAGTGCACAGTCTGCAATAGAGTGCATGCCTGACATACACCAACCACCAAATGGTATAGAAATGTGTTACTGTGCTCCTTTTTATATTAAAAGAAACTCTATTATCATCACTATTAAAACTAAATTCTATTGTTTGGCACTGTGTCTACATCTCCAGAATAGATTTTAGTAAATAAATGGAAACTTTGGGAGAGATATAAGCCATGCTCTCAGGAACAAAAAACCCAAACTGACATCCCCGCAGCCCAACAACCTGTAGCCTAGTTTGAATATTGCAGGTAATCATATTGCTGTTGTTTAAATTGCCCCTTGACATCAGATATGCTGGTAGTCGGTTAAAATAATCTTATATCTTATTTCAGGCAATACACATGGTTTAAAAAGAAACCTTGACATCTGTCAGGTACCTGACATCAGGGTTAAACCAGAATGCTTCTATAAACAGCAGCTCTAAGCCCCATCAGCATCTGTGGGCATGTGCTGATAGAGCTGGTGAGGGTTTTTGTCCCTACCTATATCCCCTCCAAAATGGGAGTTCCTAACTCCCATAAACTGGAACTTCAGAGTGTTGTTCTGTTGGTTTAATGGGTGCTTTTACTTTTTTTGCTCCTAGGAGGTAGGTTGTTTCTAATGGCTTCTGTTTCTTCACAAGGTGATGATAACCAGCAATTTCCTTAAGCAGCACTAACTCCATCTCAGGTGAGATCGTTATTGTGAGGATATATTAAAACTTCTTATTAAATGACTTTGTTAACTGATTATATGTCCTGCCATAAAAAACCAAACGACCTTCCCCTCCAAAAACAAAACCCCCCCCAAAAAAAAATCCAAACCTCCTCCCCCAAGCCCCCACAACAACTCCTGACTTTCATGCATTATCTTTCACAGTATCATGAAGTCTTGGTTTGGCAGCCCAAGAGCAGTTACAGAGCTCATTACACATGCCAGAGAGCATCTATTTGTCTATGTGATATGCACATACTGTTTCCAAGCACTTTCTGCTTTCTGAAAGCCAATTCTTCCAGCAGATTTAAATTGCACCATTTCCTCAATAAAGGTCCACAGAAGAACTTCAGTTTACCTTATACTGAAAACAATCTCATACTAGCCTGCATGCAAATGCAATTTCAGAAAAATTTTAGAGAATAATTAGGGGGAATTTCTCATTTGTAGGGAAAAGAGGGAAACATTAAAAACTGGAAGGCTGTTTTGTGAGTTGTTTGTAGTGCCTTAGAGGTTTCCAGTGTTTCAGAAGTTACCAGCAGAGATACATTAATGAGCAGAGAACAGCTGACCCATTGAAAGATGCATGACAGTTGCTTTTATCACACAGCTTTTGTTTTATTATAGAACTCAAGTCTCATAAGGATTCAGTAGTCTCCCTTGTAAATACTTCAGTCCATAGACAATAGGTGGCTTGTTTTTGGAAGCACAGCAATTGTCCCAGGAGACTGTTATGGTAAGGCTATGGAACAAGAAATTATGAGAATTACGGGAACTTTAGGAAGGCCAAAGGAGGAGAATAGGAAGGGCTTAGCTAAAAAATCCAACCCACACATGACCAGTCCCTCCTCAATTAAGAAAAAAAAAAAAAAAACCAAACCAAAACAACAAAACCCAAACCGAACATACACACAAAACCCCAAAACCCAAAAACCCAAACTAAACAACAACAACAACCCCACCACACACACACACATACACACACACACACAAAGGGGTTGTTAAGCCCCAATTTTGCAAAAGGATCTACTATATTTTGTATCAACACTAATTCATATTTGCCCAAAAATTTACTCCAGAAAGAAACCATTGGACTATGCTACAGTGCAGAGTAAAGTGTTTTCTTTTCATTCTCAACTAATATCCTGTGATGCAACATTCACTTTTAGCCATATGGAGTGGTTAATAAGGTCAGAGATATTCTGTATTTTATACTGCTCTATGCATGGGCAGTATAGCAGACCATTTATAGTTATCTCATAAATTAAAAGTACTAGGATAT
This sequence comes from Margarornis squamiger, assembly GCA_035222235.1. NCBI lineage: Eukaryota > Metazoa > Chordata > Aves > Passeriformes > Furnariidae > Margarornis > Margarornis squamiger. The sequence goes on from JAWWTY010000156.1 coordinate 3,970,964, forward strand.
AGAAGTAATTTATAGAGCTTTCATAAAAGCAACATCCCTTTTTGCTGGGAAAAAATCAATTTTGGATTTTGTAATCTAGTGTTTCTCATTAGTTTATGATCCCACTGTGACAGAAGTGCAAGAGTTACTAAGGATAAAAAGAAGAAATATCCATCCTCTCACTTACTGTGTGTTTTGCGGTATCCAAAGGCACCAGTCCAGACTGAAACCTAATTGTGCTTGAATGTGTAAAAACATGAAATGAGATCACATTACTGTCAGTAACCTGAATAGAAGATTACACCTGGGTCTGCTTTGGGGCAGTTGGCAGAACTGAGTCTTGAGGAGATTAAATGAGATGTATGTCAAGAGACTGGTGCCATAAGACAGCAAACCACTTCCAGGTATAAGGCACACATAGCAAAAGAATAAAGGATGGAAAAGGTTCAAGGTGAAAACTGATCAAGCTGTTCTGGGCCGTCACACAGAGGGATAAGGAATTGAACCTGGCAGTGAGTCTACTGTGAAGTAGGACTTACCCAAAAGAAGCCAGAGAAGCAATTTGGAGACAGAAGTATCAACACAGATAAGGAAAATTATTTTAGGAGTTGAGTGACATCTAATTCAAGAGGATTACAAAGAAATAATAGGCAGGGCAAAATAAAACCTACCCTGCTTAGACAACAGTTTTGATTCTAACAAGCAAGCTCTCTTCCCAATATGGCTTTTTATACGTGGCTACTGTCCAGATATGCAGGCGAGGTCCCTGTTACAGCTCAGTGCCTAGTAACTGGCCACAGAATTTGGAGGGCAGTCGGTTAAAAACCTTGGTCTGGTTCTTTAGAATATGGAAGGTCATTGGCAGCTTCATCCTTAGGCATTGTGCTTGGCTTGTATCTTTAATTAACAAATTTAAGTACCTTACAACATTAGTCCAGGACCAAATTAGTGAAGAGAATTTAACAGAAGGGAAGAATCTAAGATCCTTGAATAATGGAAGGACAATTAAAGCAATCAAAATCCACTGAACTTTATTATAATAAGCATGTTACTACATCTATGAATGTAGATGTGATCATTCAAACCATATGGACAAAAACTTCTGTCAAAACTCTATTTAATTGACATTTATTGATTATTATTCTAAGTGACTAAATGTGGAATTTGCACATCATTAGTTTTCACTGAAGTGGTTTAGAGGATCACGATAATCAGAGAAGATTTTTTTTGAGAAAAACCTACCTTTGGATTTCAACGTTACTCTTCCAGAAGAAATATCACCAGCTATATCTTTCATATGACTCATTGTGGAGCCAAAGATAGACAACATGGAAAGAAGGAGCAAATATGTGATTTGACACTTGTAAGAAAGGATCAGCACTGGACTATGTTGACCTTAAGTTTCATTAAGGACCTTAATGCAGCTCCTACCTGCTTTCCTGTAACACTATAAATCCCCAAGCTTTACCCTAAGGCACTGGTCTCTCAAGGCTGAAAAACTCAATTTAATTTTTAGACAGGAGGTCAAGCTTTGAAACAGCTTCTTCTCTTTCCCATCCTTCTCTGAATCATCCTCACATGGTACATCTCACACACAGGATGGTACAGAGTGATCTCAGTTTACTGCTTCCATCTTCCAACCCGACGTAGGTCTAAAGATGAGATCAGCAGTGGCAGGTAAGGCTTTATCTTTGCACAGGCTGGCCTTGTCTGGCCATCACAGTACAGATGGCTTTGGTGCAAAGCCAAAATCCGCTTGGGGACTGCTGTGCTACCTGGCATGGGAACCTTGAGGGTGACCTTCTATTTAACCCTAAATATTAGTATAGACTTGCGCCGTGTTCCAGATGGCAAATTAATTTGTTTGACTCGTTTTTCTGTGATTATTGATCTTGTAGAGGTGTAATAGGAGTGCAGGGTTTGCAGACCTTGTTTCAAAGCCATGTGTTACAAACAGGCAGGAACGGCTGCTGTTGTAAGTGAGCCTTCCAGCACCAAGCCCCATGTGACCCCCGACCACTGAGCATCTCTGGAAGGGCACAACTGGCCCTTGCCTGTTTAAAGGCCAAGAAGCAGCAATAAAGGCATTTAACAGACAGAGAGCAGTCCAGCTCCTTTTCCTTTTTCCTTCACTATAGGGAGGGAGAGAAGTTTGACACGGAAGGAAAGCACTAGATGTAGTCAGAGCACTGCTTTTTCTTTTCTCAAGAGGGATAGTGAGCAACAACCATCACGACTCTAACACTTAATGATATGCACTGCTCGGATAGCGGAAGATTAACACTTGTACCTTTGCAATGAAACAATTGCTCAGTGAACCAGATAACATTACAAACTTAATTTTTATTTGCTTGTGGCTACCAACTCCAGGAGTCATACACACATGTTCTTGTTTTAAGTCAAATGTTTAAAGCATGAGAGACTTAAAAGGAACAGAACTGAGGACTTAAATTTTGAATTCCCTGATGTTTCTTTAAATAGTCTAGCTTTAAACTACAACTAGGCAAAGCTACAAAAGCATAAAATTAATTGGACTCACTAGCATTCAGCTAATAGAATTTAGCTTAGTCATGCTTACTAGGGACATAAATCTAGAAGTCAAAGACAACAATTAATTTAATCATAAGCATAATGTTAAATTAAGCATTGGGTTGCTTATTTTTAATTTAAAGACAATAAATTTTGAAAAATGCCTTAGCTTACTTTGAATTTGCTTTTTAAGCATAAAACCCTGCAAGCAACAGTCTAGCAGTCTCAACACCTCAGCTCCAGATGAAAAAAAAAAGTTCTCTTCTGCACTAAGTGCTTTATGTGTAATTATGTCATAAAGGAAAGGATAAGTTCTCCAAGTGTGGATCGCTCTTAAATTGGATGTTCATAAGAAGCTGGTAGTGTAAAACAGCAGTGATGTATTGCATAGCATAGAATTACTCAGGAAGGTGAGTGTGTGGAACGAGGTACACAACACAGGCACAACCCATTAACAAGAGTTGTGACAGTAATTCCACTGGTTTCACCTGAGCTGAGTCTACTTAATTTCAGTTATGCCTTTGGGAAAAATGGGAAGAATAGAAGGCTGGATCTTTCTGTTAGTCTTCAACAAGGGGAAAGAGGTAGAAAACCCAAGAGACTGGTCACAATTAAGGAAGTTTAGAGCAAAGTTTTAAAAGGAAGACTAAACTAGCAGAGTTACTTGAACATTTCTCTCTCAGTTTCTTAATCTGGCCATAGTAAAGCTACAGATAGAGCCTAAACATTTGTCAAATAAACTCATGCTTCTATTTATACAATATATTCCTTAACAATGTCTCTCTGCTTGAGATACAGATAAAATACCAAAACATGATCACAGACCAATTAAAAGAATTACAAATAAAAAACCCCACTGTTTTGAGTTACCTGGTTGCCATCACCAAAAATCCATACTTAATTGCTTCTAAGTCATAGAAGAATAGCTTTTATTTTAATATTTTAAATACTTTAATTTCCAGGGTTTATTATTAAAAAGAGCAATCCCACCTCCCAAACCCCTATCATATAGACGCTGGAGATCAAAACTGGGGCATCAATTCTTATCAAGTGCTACTATGCCCTGCTACAAACTCCATAGCCTTGAAAGATGTAGTTTACCTGGAATATCACTGCAGCTCTATGTGGGTTAGTCAAAGTGCTCTCTGCTGTACCTCTATTAAATAAAGATGGCCAATAGTTTCAAAAGAGAAAGTAGCACTTAAACATGCATATAATCATTAATTATATAAGGCTATTTTTAACTATCTAAATGTTCAAATTAGGTAGTCTACTGCAAACACAGGAAAACAATGAACTCTATCATTTCCCTCACTGAGATGCAAAGTGAGCTTTACTGAAATGGTCTATCAACTTGCAAAGTGTTTCTTTCTGTGAATGTCACTATTTTTACAACTATTGCCATAAATGTCTGTTGTACAGGTAATTTTCCTAATTAATTACTATTTTCTTTGAACGTAGTTTACAAAAGAGAACCCAGCAGCACCAACAAAGCAAAATAAAAACCATCTAAAGCCTCCAAGAATATATCATGAAATATTTTACCTAAAGGAGCCGCAAAAGTATCATCATCTGGCATTTACTCAGGCTTAAGATTGCATAATATTACTACTCAAAGAAAGAAGACTGGTGGATAAATCTTGCTCATGTGAAGAGCCCTACCTGGATTAGTCAGTGCTCTTTTCAGTAAGATGAATGCTTTTGTCGCAAGTAGAATACTCATAAAGGACTAATATGTGAAATTTTGCTGTTTTGAATTATTCCAGTGAAACACAACAAGTCTTCCCATGGTGCTCCCACAGATCATTTAGCCTTCACATACTACCACTTACTTATTTATCTTTCCCCTTTATTCCCTACACTTCTCAGTTATTTTATGTTACACAGTGTTTAGCCTGGTCATCATCAGTCATCATTTGCATACTCCATACTGTCTGCTCACTTCTAACCTAAGTTTCGAGACTGGTGTGTTACTAAATGGTCAAAAAGAAGCCAGGGAGCCTTAAAAATGTGTGGAATTAATATTCCCAGGACCCCATCTTAAATTGAAAGGAAATAATACCTACCATTACAAAGTTATTTTGGCACTGTCATCCAGGACATCCCATTCCAATGCTAGGAGCAGAGCACATACTTCAGAAGCAGCATGGCAAAATTAAGAACACTAAGAAGTTGCTCAGAAATGGAAATTCAGACTGTTGAAAGGCAGAAGTCAACTCTTGAACACTATCCAGACCCAAATGACTCTGGAAGATCTCTCCTTTTATTGTGATTCTAATCAAGATACACAGTGAGAAAAAAACCTTAGAGTGGATGATACTTACCCTTCTCCAGTTGATGTCAACAGAAACACCCTGCAAAGCAGGCCTTCTACATTCTTTGAGATGCCTCTCTGCTGACCTGGCCCCAAAATTCATAGGATGAGTGTAGCACAGGAAGCACTGCCCATTGCTTAGGAAGCTATGAGTTGAGAGAGGTGAATGTCCTGGTTTATATGAAATGCATTCATCATTAAGGAGTTCCTCATATTCCTGCAAGCAGGTTCAGTTCCAGTTAAAGGCGTATAATAAATTCCTGCTGCCTGCTTCTTCTTCTCTGCCAAGTTCCCCTGCTAAACCCTACTCCTCAACCTGTCAGATGTTCAAAACCATCTTACAAGTGTGAGGAGGAATTAAGAAAATCAACATGGCTGGTTTCAGAGTATTAACTTTACCATTACCAGTAATTATGGAGTCATCTATCTTACAAGCATGACTATCTGCAAAGAACCTGCAATTTGTGAATGAGCTGCATGAATGCACTTGCTTTTATTTATACCCACCTTGTCAGAGTTTATGTTTTACTGGATTCATCAGTTCAGCATCATTCTAACACCTTCAGTCACCAGGTACCAGCAGTCTCTTTCCTAGGAGGTCTACCAACCTCCTAGAACCTTGAGGCATGAATAAAACTCAAGTGAAGATAAATTAAGGAAGTCACTGGCAGTAAAACATCCAGGCTTCAGTTGTTAGCCACTCTCTCCTGTCCTTTCAAGGGAAACTAGAGCTGCCTTTGCAAGGAGAAGGGTTAGTTGATATTCTCTGGATATTGATAACCCTCTGCTTAGTTCAGCATTTCATCTAAGTTCTCCTAATATTCCTGTAGTACAGAAAGACAATGTTGGTACATTTTTTATGGAGCAGGAGTCCTGGTCAGTCAATCAAAGTAGCTGGTAAGTCCATTTCTGCAACCCATTAGACCTTTCTCCCTTCTAATAATCTGTTCTGTCCTCAGGGTCCAAAAAATTTCCTCTGTATATATCACTGGCACAGCAAGCCTTGCCTCACAAGTTTTCACCATAATTCTGGCTTCTGCTCGACATACAGCCTGAAAACAAAGCAAGAATTGGTGTTTCAAAATAGAGTAGAAAAAATGTGAACAATCCCCACCCACTCATGGACATCCATCATTATGAACTAGTTCCTGTTCCACAGCAGTCACTGTAAGCACAAGTTCAGCCAGCTTTTATCCCAGTCCACAAATGGCATAAGATTTTGGATAATACCAGCCTGCTTATGCTCCCTGTTTGCTCACAGAATATATGAAATAACATGGAGTAGGTAACATGGACAACAAACATCACACTTAATGGAAGTTTTGATTTTCTTCTGGGTTGGGTTTTCAGGTGGGTTTTTTTGGCTTCTTGACTTAATGGACTTACATGTCCTTTTTTTGTACAGCAACACACACTGAGAAAATAATGGCCATTTGTTCTGTCATCTCTTTCCTGCCAGTTCCCTTTAAGAAATTCCTCTAAATAATGATAAAAAACTTCTGGGTAAAATGTTTTACAAGAATCGATGGCAAGGAAAAAAAGTAAATATATTGTAGGGATCAATTAATTGACTCAACACAAACCAGAATTTCAACATGGACAATTTACTATAAATTGCAACTTTTCTCCTTTTCAGTCTTTTTACTATAAATGAAAACTAAATGACAAGTGAAAGACAGGGAGAAAAAGCAACTTAGACTTTCTTACAGGTGCCATTAAACCAGAATGGTCCTTCCATAAAAGCAAGAACAGTATCTTCAGTTGTTAAAGAAAATCAGCAATTTGAGGGGTATTTTAGTGAATTACAGAATTGATGTTTATAAACATGGGAAATTAAAAATTGTAAACTTAGTTGTTCACAGAATCCAACACTTATAGAAGCCTGTGATCAAAATTTCACCTTATATCACAACCAAAAAGCGAGTAACAATTATTCATAAAAAACCATTTTCATACAGTTCAAGAATTATTAAAACACTGCTAGCAGTAATTACATACAATTAAATCATAGAACCATAGATTCTTAACCTAGGTTGGAAAAGACCTTTAAGATCATTGACTACA
>JAWWTY010000156.1:3984275-4010427 GCA_035222235.1 Margarornis squamiger
AAACCTGGACAAGTTTGTACAGAGACAGTAGTTTATAACTGTGGCCAATAGATGATTGTTTGTGTGTAATGAGCACCCATAATGTTAGTGCACGAACACTTAGAAAATATATAAAAGTAGCTGTGTGAAAAAATAAAAGGACGAAGAAGTTTCACTTTTATTTATTCGGGATCTTCGTCAGCTTTTTATCGAGTCCATCCCAACGACAACGACAGTCAATAAAAATTGAGGCTGAGGGGTAATACTTTTACTTGCTTAAATGTATTTCTATCAGTACAAATGTAAATAGGTACAGAACATTCCTCATAAAATTCAACATGCCATGTCATGTCCAGCTTTTCATCCACCAGTACCCCCAGGTCCTTCTCAGCAGGGCTCTGAATCCTTTCACCCTCCAGCCTGTATTACCACTCTGAGAGCAGTTTCTCAGGGCATCCTGTTGACCAATTCCTTGAACAGATAGAAGTTTGTTTTCTTATAATTCAGGGTCCTGATCCGTATCCCTCAGGACTGCAAACTCCAGCAGGGCATGATCACTGTAGCCCAGGCTGCCTCCAACCTGGATGTCACCAATCAGCTCATGTTGGACCATCAGGTACTATATCACACCCCCTCTGGCAGGGCTGTCTACTACCTGGCTTAAGAAGTTGAGATTTAAAGACACAAGTTTTGCCTGCAGCACTAAAATTAAATAAATTTTAATTTGCATTTAAGTAGAGATTGACTGCTAAGACTAGTTCCCTGCATTTTCTCTTTTCTCTCCATAAAAACTTGATATACTAGAAAGGATAGTGGCATAATGAAACTGCACAATAACTGGGTAAAACTGAGTTTTAAACAACTGGTTTAGAGATTCAAGTTCCCAATTAAAATATAATCATAAACGGAAATTATGGAAAAAATATTAATGCTTAGGAAGCAAAAATATTATTTGTTACTTTTTGCTGCTGTTTGTTGTGATTCATGTCTGAATGTGAATTTGGAACAAAACATTCAAACATGTAAGCATTTAAGCACAGATTTAAATGCTGTTTGGAGTAGGGATGAATTTATCATTTGTTTCAGTGCTGTTCACAATAAGAATGTAATACTAAACTATCAGGTAAAAGTCAGTACAAACACATCAGTGCCAACAGAGAAACTTCAGCTGTAACACAACCCGAGAAGCCAAACCTTCACTTGGTGAGTTTTTCAAGGACATCTCCAAAGAGAAGATCATGGAGATGACAGTGATCACACACATCATGCACATTATTGTCAGGTTAATTTTCACCTTGTCTTTTTGGGAAAACAAACCTAAAAATATTTACATCTTTAGTTAATGTTTTCATGGCAAAGTTCAATTATTTTTGTAAAATGAGATTTCATGTTATGCATGTTTTAAGGCGTCATGCAAGAATGCCTTGGCAATTCAACATTCTTACTGGAATTGTAGTAAATTCACAAGTAATTGAGCTTTAGGATAATACTGACTTTGTAACATCCATTCTCTGATCTTTAAATAAATAAAAATTTCTTTGTTGGTTGAGAGAACACACTTGGCTTTCAGGATTTCCCTGTCTAGAAATTGTACATCCATTTATTCTTTAGTCAGTAATTCACCTCATACACACAAAAATAAAGTTGTCTTGCTGATTACAGAATCACACCCTTTTAACAGGAAAACTCTTTTCAATTTAACCTCTGTGTACAAATACAAGTCATCATTCCAGGTATACTAAGTACATATTTAGAAAAATAAAAGTTTTATGTTTAGAAGCAAAATTGCATTTTCTAATTACAGAAATGTACATAATTTAAGAGGTAATTGACCAACAAACATTGTGTGAGAGTCTGTTTAACTCAATTACATAAGTCATCTATAAAGTGGGAATATAGCTAAGATCATCACTTGCAGAGGCAGCATAAATAGCAGTTAAGAACAATTTAGATGTTTGCCTTTCCTACAATCTTCCCTCACAGATGTCATAAAGAAACAGGAAGAGAGAACCCCAAATGCTGGAGCAAACCCAAAGTATGAAGTTACATTTAAGATTTCAGGCATATACTTCTTCAGGAAGCTCAGAGATCTGCCCAGGAAGATTTGGCTGCATAACCAGATCCTTAGGGAATATGTTTCCAAGCAAAATCTAGGAGCAACACAACAGCTATTCATCCTTCAACGCTGCCACCTGTGTACATAGTGTTAATGCTGTGACCTTTCCAATGAGAAAGAACCACAAAGTCCTAACAAACCTGGACATTAAGAATGTCGCTTTTTATTTGCCCAGTAATACAACAGCCAGCCCCAGCCTGGCCTCAGCATGGCCAGGACTTTATTCATAAAAACCAAGATGATCTTAACTGGCAAACTTCCACCTTCTGGTATGAAGCACCATAGGACATTTAAAAGCTACTACTGGCTTCAACTCCACTTTGATGATAAGCAAAAAGAGTATGACAGACACCCTTCATATTTAACCAATGCTGTTTTGAAATACTATAAAATCCATACAATTATCAAGACAGTCCCAAAATCTTCTATACCTGGAAGATGGCAGGAACTGAATGCATCCGACTTCTGCAAGTGCTGTTATCAATTTCACTTGGTCTCTCTCAAGGAATATCAATTTTCAGTAAATGGAAAAGCTTCAGGACAAATAAAAACATCAATGTATCAAAAAATGCCAAATTCAAGCCCAACCTGAATGTGACTCCGAGACCTGACACTGCAGGTGAATGTCTTTACCACTGGATACTCTTCCCATCTGGTTTTTCACGAAGAGCTTTGAAAAGACTGAGGTTTATTCCGCTGTGGTACAGAATCACTTCTGAAATCTCAGGGAAAAGATGCCAGGTGTGGAAGACAGTTCCTGTACACACTGTGCCAGATGCTGGACTGCAAGCTGCATTTGCAGGTTCTGCTGCTCTGACTTTGCATCCTTTCCCATGTTTGGTGGCTGTGTGTGTCTGAGCCCTGTGCCCTCCCCTGGCAACACATCGAGCGCTCCTTGGGGGGGAAGTCGAGGTGTAGTTACTTCTGCATAATGGGACAGCATTTCTACACAAAGCTTGTGGTGCTACTTCACCTTTGTGCCCTTCCAAGACTGTTATGAATAATAAATTCTCGGGAAGTTTCCTACACATATAACTGGACCCACAGCTCTGCTGTGTGTTGATTTAGCTCACATACCACATGGCTGCTATACTTACAAGGTGTCCTATAGAGCAAAAATGCTTATTGTTTTCCAAATAGCACAGGGATAGCTTTTGCTTCCCTCATTTATGCTTGTATCTTTCAGCTGAACTGTTATGTACAAACCTGTAGTGAAGGGTAAAGAATAACCCTCCCTAAGAATGAAAGACAGAAAAAAAGAATAACTTAAGGAATCATAATTGGCTGGTGTGATGGGAATGGGGGGACACATTCAAGCCTCATGGGAAAAAACACTGTGCAAGAACCTAAGCTAAACAATTATCATCCATATAATATGGGGGGAAATCTGCAGGTACGTAAGATGCAAAGTGGTCATGCAGTATGGGGTTAATGAGATGAAGAACTTGGCATGGCAGCATGGGCTAACTTGGTTATAAATCCTTATTTATCTTTTTCTGAGACACATGAATCTCCCTTGTGTTGCCATTGTTTGCCCATACATATCCCTCTGAGGAAAATGTATTTTGTGCAAGTCTTTACTTAGATCTGACCACCAATTCAGCCACCAGATAAAAAATCTAAGTTTTCCTTTGGAAAAACTCTGGTAACATTTAAAATGTAATTGCTTTTGCAAACTGACAACTAATTATCCAAAAGCAAAAAGCACATTAGGCATTTAAATAATGAAATGTCAGTCAGTATAATGGAAGTGTCACTTTACTTTTTGCATTCAGAAATTATTTTAGTCTTAAAATTAATCTATATATGCATAGGCAAATGTATTTTGCAGTTCTGCTTATTCAGATAAAATAAAATCTTGCAAAGTTGTACTATTTCTACCTACAGACTGCTTGCTTATGTTCTTCAATAACAACTGGTATTTGCTAAGGTACATATATCCCTATTACTACAAGCTCTTTCAGGCCCACATTTGTTTTCAAGTGCCCTCTGCACCACCTTGCTGCTGGCCAAGAGAATTCTCTATGCACTGCTGATTACTCAAACATACTTATTTTACTTATTTTATGAATCTGGAAGTGAGATGTCATTGCACAGAAATGAACCATATTAACATAGGGGTTGTAAGCTCTGAAAACATGGTCCACTGTGAAGCTTCATGAATTGGTTATCTCAAGAATGTGCTTCATTTCCCTAACTAATCACAATTAGATTTTGTACAAGGCAAGATTTTACTTAAAATGTACTTTTTCAGCAGCAGTGAAGTGGCAAACAAGTGCACAGTTAAGACTGTGTTCAGCAGCATCTTCCCTAAACAAGTCATTCCTAGTTCTTCACATCAGATTCTGCAAAATCTCAGCTCAGCTCTGAGTCTAACTCATGCCTGCAGCATCCTCACAGATGTTCAAGGAGTATGCCTTAAGGAAGGGAACATCTTCCAGTTACGTGTCCCTTGCTCCAGCTTCCAAACACAGTCGGGGGCCAAAAAGAGCAGATGCCCAACCCTTCCTCCTCCTTGCCCCTTCAGGGCACAAAGAATGTTTCTTACCCCTGTATTTCACTTCACAGACTCCCTCCCTGAGGTAGGCCATGGCTATATCACATGGCAATGCACAAGACTTAGATTTTTCCACTTCATCAAAAAGGATATCAAACATGGCAGTGCAAATAGTGCAACTGAGAAAGCATTTCTTTGAGTAGTGTGACAATTCGTATCCCAGTACAACTCCTTTTTTTAGGAGAGCCGTACATCACATACGTGTAGGCACAAATACATCTGCTACAGATTCACACATACTGCCCCTATATATTCAAGTTCATGTAGACTGATGCATATTAAAGCAATGAAAATATTTTCCAAACCATTTAAGTATATTTTATACTTATTTGCATACATGCAGTCACCTACACATACACATATTCTCTGCAAGAGTGCAGGCACTGGTGAGTGTGTACACACTTACATAAACCTGCATTAGGATGAAAGAGCTCTAAAAAACCCACAACCCACAAGACAACAGCTGTACTCTCAGGGACAGACACATGATTTGTGCAGAGAACTACACACCACTTAAAGGCATTGGAAATAAAAATTCTAGAGCAACAAGCCAGGATTCAATGTGAGCAAAAGAAGCAAGCTAAGTTCAAGATGAGCCAAAATAATAAGGATGTGGCACTGGCATTCATGCTTTAATACACTGTATTTTAACAAAACAATTTGAAAGTACAAAATGAAATATGCAGTATTTGAATAGAAACAGAAATGCAGCCCTGTTCCAAACACATCCATCATTTTCCCTGTAAGAGTCATGCTGTTTAACCAGTAGCCCTGCTTAGGTGTAGCACTATAAGCGGGCGTGAAAATATACCTTCTATACATTTTTGATGACAGTAGTTATGGTAACTGAGGTGGCCAAATTATTTTCTATAGCTAGCCACTTCTTCGTTGAAAATGCCCTATTTTCTGTCTCTATCCAAAAATGGTTTCTATTTTATAATTGATAGAATCATAGAATGGTTTGGGTTGGAAGGGACCTTAAAGATGCTAGTTCCAAATGCTTTGCCTTGGGGAGGTGTAAAGCCCCAGGTCAAAGCCACGAGCTGTCCAGGCACTTTAGTTCTATTTAAGACTCCAAGAGTTTGCCCAACAAAGTAATGCAAAGCCTTTTAGTTCTTTAATACCTTGAAGCTGCATAAAGAGAACACGCCACATGTGCTTCCCACGAGATTTCTTTTAATTTAGTGAGAAAATAGGCATTTTGTCAAAAGGTTCACAGTGGTAACATACAACCAAGGATAAGATTCCACAAAGCAACCAGCAAAACACCAACCCACAACTTGGCAAAATTCAACCCATCGGTTTTAAGTTACCCACAAGAGATTAAGGAAAGGGTTAAGAAAGGAGAGATTAAGAGAATAAATAGGAGTAAAGATATGAATTCAGTCTCTCACAGCAGGGACACCTCCACTAGACCAGTTTGCTCAAAGCCACATCCAACCTGGTCTTGAACACTTGAACACTTCCACAAATTCTCTGGCCAACCTGTGCCAATGTTTCACAACCCTCACACAGAAGAACTTCTTCCTAATATCCAGTATAAACTACTCTCTTTCAGTTTTAACCCATTGGCACTTGTCCCTCATGCCCCCTTGTGTAACATTTGAAATAAATAATAAAAGCAAATAATCACAGAATATGCCGAGTTGGAAGGGACCCATCAGGATCATTGAGTCCAACTCCTGGCCCTGCAAAGGACACCCCAAGAGTCCCACCGTGTGCCTGAGAGCATCATCCAAATGCTTCTTGAACTCTGTCAGGCTTGGTACTGTGATCACTTCCCTTGGGAGCCTGTTCCAGTGCCCCAACCACCATCTGGGTAAAAAGCCTTTTCCTGATAGCCAGTCTAAACCTCCCCTGACTCAGCTTCAGGCCATTTCCTTGAGTCATATGTCATGAGAGTGAAGAGATTGGTACCTGCCCCTCCACTTCCCCTGATGAGGATGGTGAAGACCACACTGAGGTCTCCCCTTAGTCTCTTCCATGCTGAACAAACCAAGTGACATCAGTCATTCCTCCATTCCCCTCCAGGCCCTTCACCATCCTTGTTGCCCTCCTTTGGACGCTCTCCAATAGCTTAATGCCTTTTTATATATTGTGGTGCCCAAACCTGCACACAATATTGCAGGTGAGGCCACCCCAGTGCAGAGCAGAACGGGACAATCCACTCCCTTGACTGGTTGGTGATGTTTTGCCTGATGCCGCCCAAGACACAGTGACCATACATACAAATAACCATTAGCCTACAGGTTAACATGCTCCAGTAGTGCAGCCTCCCTTGGTTTGAGCCTACACACCCTCTAGGCTAACCTGAAACCCCCTCAAATGCTCAGATACCTCAGTGTTTTGTTGCAAACTGTGCTTCACCGTGAGCACTAAGCATGAGAGGAAAACAGCAGTGGATTCATGTGGCCCTGCTGAAGTGTTCCCTGGGCACCTGTAGTGTAGCTGCCACCCTGGGACTGGAGTGTCTCCAGATGGGGCCAACAGGGCTCAACAGGGCCAAACTGAGCAATTCTTCACCCATTTTTGTTGTGACAAGAATAAAAAAAATAATACATTCCACACCATAAGAGAAAAAGCAGAGATGATTTGGGCAACATTTTAACCTAAATAACTGAAATTTTAGAGAGTTCTAACTTGTCCCCATGATAACTTCTACTGAGACACAGGCATAGAATTTTGGGAAACAAAAGGCCTTGATTAGACTAAATTATAAGCTTTGGGAAAATGGTGTGCAGAGTTTTTGTTAAGCTTACTAGGTGGGCAATGCACTGCACATAGGTTTGAAGCTCTACACGAACTCAGACACCCTAATTTAGCCACATATGTTACAGGAAAAGCAGGATCAGAAATAGGTAGTTGAACTCCTTTCACTCCTCTTATTCATTTTGCATTACAATAGCTCTTTAGTCAATTAAAACCCAAGAATTATTAATTGCTCTATCTCCATATATATGCAAATTACTGAACTTCTTTATTTGGTTCATTTGGAGTTTGATTCATAACATGCAAGAATAAAAAGAAATTGCCTTGTAGTTGTGAATATTGATAATACAGATTCACTCTTAAGGTACCCTGCAGATGAAGGCTGCAGACATCACCTCTTAATATCCTGATCAAGATATCTCTAAGGCTTCACTGGGGATCTCTCCTTCCCCAAGTACCTATGTTTAATTCCAAGGAAATCCAGATGGCACAATGAGAGCTGCAGTCACCTCTTGCAGTATGGCTACGTGTACATCTGAGAACTAGAGCTATAACAACAGAATGCATACAGTTTACAGCTGCTAGCTGTAGAAAAGAGTAATTATGATGTTCTTACTACGACAAAATTTGGAGTTTCCTTCAACTTTAATATTTCCCAATTTCGTTTGGTGCTTAAACATACACCCTTCCTCCTTTGTTGGACAACTGCAATTGGGCAGATAAACCACAAAGTTATGTTTTTGCTTCATTAATAGAAAATTCACAGTTATTTCCATAAAACATTCACATAATAAAATTTAATATTAATAAATATTAATAATGAAGGCTTTAAAACTACTTTGATGAGCATTTGTGCCTGCAATATGTATCAAGGCAAATATCTGTTATCTATAACACAAGGGAGATAAAAATATGACCATTTAGTTTACAAAACAGGGATTTTAGTAGCTGATTTTTTGAGCTAGTCATCAGGCTCTTTTTTTCATCAATAGAAGATGAATAAGAGCAAGAATGGCTGGATAAACAACCATTCTCTGCTTCCTGTCTAAAGAGACAGACCTGGTTCACATATTTTAAACATCCACGGATCCAGTTGTTGTGAAAACCCTATGCTTTGATGTTATGTTGATATCACTGTGATTGTTGGATTCATTTGCAAGACAAAGGAAAGAGAAAGGAATACTTATATTATTCCATGTGGAAATGGGGAGATGAAGAAGACACGAAGCAGATATTCTCCCTGAACTGCTTTACCCTCTCCCTCACCTTCTGACAGATATTCCTAAGATTCAGGATATGTAATAGTGGTATTTTGGAGATGAGAGAGCTGTGACTAGTTCATAGCAGGCTTTTTCAGTAAACCAATTTTAATTTTTAGTAACACTAAGCAGAGTGATCATAAACAGAAAGAATTATTTTGTGATGACAGCAATGAATTTCTTGCCATTTCCTCTATCACAATAAGAAAATAGAAAATACATCCAAATAACATTTTCTTCTGCAGATTCATCATCACTACATCATATTTAATTGCTATTATATGAACACTGTATTGAGATACTTGTGCTTAGAGAAGACCTTTTCATTTTTGGCAATTTCCCTTTTATAACTCCTGAATTCCAGCTAATTTTTGCCTCATTACTTAAATATAATTCCTCACTGATGAGAGTCTTAGGAGAAGGGACACATTTTATGACTTCAGTGCCTCTTCATGAAAAAATTGTAAAAATAAGTATGAAAGTGATTAAGTCCAGCAGAAAAAGGACAGGCATTAGATGCTCAGCCCAGATCTATTTAAAGATTTTTCCCCCCTTATACTATTGAAGGACTAAAAGGCATTTTTTTAATATATCATTAAAAAAGAAATTAATAAAAACAAAGAACAGAGTATGAGATTGATTTTGATTTGTTTAGTAGAACCACAGGCTCCTCCAAGGGATAAAAGACCAAGGCTTAGGATATCTGTTAAAACTAACCTAATAAGAGACTCAGAAGATTAGCCACAGATAACCGGAGTACTAGCTTCAGACTTCAAAAAATATTTAAGTGGCATCACCGCCCCAAAATAAACCTGAGAAGTAGAAGAAGAAAAAGTAACAGAAAAACCCCCAGAACAAATAAACAGACAAACAAAAAACCCCCAAGCAAAACTCCTTTTTTTAACACCATAGTCCTTTTTCACTCACAATACGCAATTAATTCTCTTCTGCTATTTATACCCCCAACATCATCCCATCTCAAGCAACCTTGGCACCACAAGTCACTTAGAACCAATTAGCATTCAACTATCTGTTTCTCAAGACTGTGTGCTTTTTATGCACATGAGGAACAGCTGTCAGATCCACCTTTCAGCAGCATAACAAGCACTTAGATGTTCCCTCCAGGTTCAGTAGCTGCTCACAGTAAGGCTGCATTCAATCCAGTCAGGGGGTTGAACTCTTGCCTCTTCCCTCACAGTAGCCCTGCAAAATTATCTCAGCTGGAAGTCAGTCACCACTACCTAAATTTTCATCTCTCCTTTTAAGTAATGGATTTTTTTGGGAGGCTATGCAGTAATTTCTGAAAGTGATTTCAGGACATATGGGAAATTCATGGTCTCCAACTTCTCAGCTGGTTGATGAATGCCAGGGGTCATCTAATAACAGCATGACCAACAGCTCCAGCACTACCACTGTGCAGCTATCACTTCTTACGACATGAAGTGAATAGAAGGACTGTCATGGCTAAACACTTTTATGGATCAGGGAAATGGGGAGGGAATAGGAAGTCAAGAGATCAGAAGTTTTACAGTACTTCTCACAACAGCACTGTATTGCAGTGAGAATGACTTAAGTACTCAGTGCTGGATGAACCCTTGCAAAGATATGAAAAGAAGTAGGATCCTAGAGCAGGTCTACTTACCAAAAATACTGGGAAAGAAACACCCTAGCAGATGAATTCTGTTGATTATAGACAAGAGGAAATGCAATTATAACAGGTTATACTGCCTGTTCAGAAATTGTGCTCACGTGTGATTACCTTGTGGGATTTTGGTCCAGCTAGCAAATGCCACCCCCAGATGAATGTAAGTAAGAATATGTGGATCCCCTGGTGAGCACCTTGCTGAGATAACCCCCACAAAGAAACCACTCCATGTCCCATGGTAAACTACAGTTGCTGAACTTCCACTAATGCTATTCCTTCCCCAGGGCTCTGTGAGCTGCTGTTTGTAACACCACACGTATTAAAAGTGACTAGCAGCTGAGCTGACACCTACAGCCTGTGGAAAACTTTGCACGTACTTTTAAACCATTTTTAGCGTAGACACTGACCCACAGATATAAGGAATAATAGTTGTGGATCTTCCTCTTGAAAATGCTACTGCTAAAATAAAGCTGCCAAGGTTTTCTGATATAGGCCATCTTGCTTCTTGTATAAAACACTGTCATAAAACTAAATGCTGCCACAGGAGCAGACAGCATGCCAAGCAGACTCTGCTGATCTGAAATCTATCCAAAATAACTAAACCTCCTGAGCCTGTAAATTCTGGCTGGAAATTCCATTACAATAAACTTTCCAGCACTGGCACTCTGGGATCTGGAAAGTAGTCTGCTCTCTTGGTCTTGTTAATTCCTTGATTTATACTCACTTTTATGTTCAGCCCAAAATAAGTCAGATTCTACTCAATTACTGTCTGAACTATAGAGTATTGCCCTACCCAGTTCTGTGGTGTTCCATCACACTGAAATAAAAGGCTACAGAGATGCAGCACAGGCAATAATGTTTTTTTTTTCTTTGAGAACCTAAGTTTGCTTTGCTTTGTTTTTTTATTAATCCTCCAGTTTTTCTAGGAACATATTTAGACCAGAAAAATACTTTGAACAGGAAAATGCTACAAGTTACATGCCTATCTGTTAAAACTTATCACAGTAAAAGAAATACACCAGATTAAGACCCAAAAAACGAAACAGAACACCACATCTGCAGAAGTAAATTCCACCAATGAACCTGTTCTGATGCAGGTATAGCAGGGAGAATTTTTTTCTGAACAAAACACAACTAGAGCTTAAGCAATCCTTTACACTGAAATAAACTTATATTAGTATAACTGCAAAAACTTTAATAGTATTGTAGTCAAAGAAACCTTTCTGATTGAGAAGCAAAAGTAATCCTGTATTCCTATGTTAAAAATCTTGTCCTGGTTCCTCAATATTTGCCGTCTCAAATTCCCTCCTAATTTTCTTACCCCACACATCAGTCATAGCCATTCTCAATCATGGATGCATTGATAGATTTCTAGAAGATGCTGAGGAAAAGTCCCAAGTTCATCTATAAGTTCAATTCTTTTCTCAAAGGGATAGTATTGGTTTTCTCTGTCCTTTCCTAGTTTTTCCCTATTATTATTTTCAGTTTCTTAGGAGTCTCAGATTGCCACATTTGTCCTTTCCTTATTGAAAACGTCCAGAGTGAAGATGAGGCATTATCAGCAGCTGTTATGATATTGGAATCACTATCTATTAAAGATCTATTAAATCTTTGTAATCTTGACACTTACATGTTAAAAGATAAGCATAAACAATAACTTTGGTTTTGGTTTTGGGTTTTTTGCCTTTTTTTTTTTTAAGTAGTGTTATGTAAGAAGAAAGTATGATCTGTTAAATTGAAAAAATTAATTTAACTCCCATACATCATTAAATAAATAAGTTAATCATCAATCCCCACTAATGATCCATTCGTTTGAGTGCAGGGCTGATATCCCACTTTTTGGTTGATTATCAATAAGAGTCCCAATTAAAATGAAAAAAAGTGTTCCTTCCACATGTTTATGCAGGCTTAAGAAAAAACTGAGTTTTCACACTGAAATAAGATATTTTTGCTGAATTTCATATAGTGTTTTCTACAGTAATAATTTTGAGTGCTGTTTTAGGAAGCTGACTTGATCTGCTCTTAATCAGCCTTGTGAAGGTGCAATAATTTAGCATGATTGACATTTAACTCTTGTGTATTATTTTAATAAAATCTTGGAACTTGAGCCTGTTACTGCTGGGTAAAAGCAATTTCACCGGGGAGTTTGAGAAAAGTGGCTCAGTTTCTGAAATCAACACTTTGTCTGTAACAATGCAAACAGATCAATTTTTATGAAACCTCAGGACTAGAGAGTGAAAAATCACCTTGGCCAGATGTCCATTCCAAATCCCTATTTATTGCTAAGGCTGATGAATGGGTTGTACACTGAATTTTCACACCTAAAGCCCCATGTGGAGCCTGTCTTGCCACGTGTGGGAAGGAGCACAGCCCAAAGTGCAGGATCCCATCAGTGAACATGTTCTCCCATATGATGCTGCTGGGGTCCCCTTGCTCAAGACCCACTTTTTGATATTTAGCTACGGCCAAACAAGTGACCTGGAGCAGAAGGTGGTCACAGTGACACTCTGAAGTATGCATGAGCTACACATCATGCTACAGGAAAAACCCACAGGGGTACTAAATGAACATATGTGTGACACTGACATACTTGTTCATACAGTTCCCATTCAAAACAAGCACATCAACCAGCTCTTTTTGAGTTGTATCACTGAGATATTTCATCCTTTTAGAGACAAAAAAATCCACTACCACCAGCCTCACCCTCCTGCCCCGTCCCTCACCTGGCACCTGCTTTGGTGGGGCTGGGGTTCATCTTCTCTGTGGGGCCCCTCTTTCACAGACCCACTGCAGGTATCCCTGGGAGATGGTGCCTTCTGAGGGAGGTGTTCTGCTCTCCTCGAGTGGCCCTTAGCAAAGTCTCCTGATTGCACACAAGCTGGTATCCATACTGGCATCTGTCCACCAAGCTACATTTAGATTCCATCTCCTCCACATCATTTCTTTGCCATTTGCATTTTCTTTACCATCTTAAAAATGTATAATGTGCTTACTGAATGGTATCAGAAAGAAAAAAAATCTCCCTATAACTCAGAAGGTTTGTTCCCATGCCCCTCTAAACAATAGAATTCTTTCAGTTGGGAAAAACCCCTTGAGATCATCAAAGCTATGTGTTTGCTTGTCACTGGTAGAAGTATGCCCCTGCATCTGCTCTAAATCCCAAATGGAAGGTGTTCATATGACTTTGTCCAGCAATAAAAAGGGGTAATGTTCCATCCCTGAACTTTATCACCTATGGGGAATATAGATTAAGAATCACAGATGGGAGGTGATCTTACATTTATTAATTATTTAGCATAGTTTGTTTACTTGTTTAGAGGCAAAATCATTTTAGTTAATGCTAGGAAGCTTGCCTCACCTCTGCTGGGTTTCCATGTTTCCCTCTGACATACGTGTATTTTTATTTCAAACCAAACTGCAATTTGTTCAAATTTGTTTGTCAGCAAACCTGATATGTCAAAAACTTGTGCAACTGAGAAGCTCAATCTTGAAGTGCCTGCACCAGCATATAACAACATACAATGTTTTACCTACACACTGATAGTTGAAATTGTTAAACTTGCATCCTACCTAACATGTTTACACAGCATTACCAGGAAAGAAAGTTCATTTTGTCTACTCATACAAATGCATGCAATGAAGGACATGGCAGAGCATTTTGACTGATCACAGCAAAGTTTTTATGATACAGAAAAATATTTTCTGTGTTTTTCCTTGTTTCTAGGGTTTTGTTGTTTGTTTTTTTTATCTCGATTTGTGTGTGCATGTGTATGTGTCCTTTTTTTGTTTTTAAATAAAAAACCCATACAAAGTTCAGTCATTTGAGAAAATCCTCATGGAGTAATTGCCACACCAACACTAGCATACTCCTTTCCCTTTCTTTCCCTGATTGAAATCCACATTAAGTAATTACATGCAATTAAACATATTCTTTACAATGCTCTTGCATTGTTTCCTTTTTTCATTTCACTAAAATTACTGCAAATTTTCTTTTGCTAATCAACTTACATTTTTCAAATAATTTTGCATGCATTTTATGCATCAAAAGGGACAACACCTTAAAGACAGGCATCTTTGCAGTCTGCCCTAATGGAGGGCCATTTCACCATCCAAATTTGTTCTGTGTCTCATCAGGGGCCTGGTAATAGGCTCTACACAGGAGAAATAGTCAAACTGTAGTTTGGACTGAAGAATTTTTTTATTTACTGCATGCTAGCATTCACATGAATCTTTGACTACAAAAGGGAACTTCATAACAGTGTTTTAAAACAAGTAGCTTGCACTTGAGATAGGAACATAATATGAGAAAAAAATATATTGCAACCTGCAAAAGAATTCATCCCATCACTGAATGATTTGATTTTTAGGCTGTTTGAGGCAGAGACTGCCTTTGGATGTGTTCTGTGGTAGACAGCCTAAGTGGGTGTTAAGAGCTGGGATACACAGGTAATCCCATAGTGCAATTAACAAAAACACCTAAGTCAACCTTGATAGACATAAAGGACAGGATCTCTGCCCTTTATCAGATCATAATGCTTAGTATCTTCCTAGTCTCAAACATTTTAGGAACAGAAATCTTTTCCAGCCCCAACTAAGTAACACTTTATTGACTTTTCCCTGTAACCAAAGATAGAAGTATGTTACAGCCTCAGCTAGAGTAGTTATAGCAAGTCCCATTTCTAATTTTCAGAGGTGACCTGTCCCATTACTGCTACATGGAAGAGAAGAGCAGCTGTTACCCCAACAGAAATGTAGACAGAGACCAACAGAACTGATAAACCTTTCCTTTACAGCTTCTTCCACAGAACATCACATTTGTTTCTGGTCCTTTCTGCAAACCCCTTGCCACCAAAAACATATTGGGAAACCACAGAACTGGAAGAAATAGTCCTCCATGCTCTCAGCACACGACAACACTGCTGAATTCTCCTTGAGCACACAATGGTATGGCAACAATGCACTTGAAGGGTCTATCGCTGCTTGATGCTTACAGGCAAGCTATTCAAACAGAAAACATCAGCAGTCCTGACCCACACTGACCACAGCAACCAGACAACTCTCCTAAAGCTTCCTTCTATGTATGGCAGGCTGATGAGCTCCTGCTCCATCCAGTGTGCTGCATCCAGTGGTTGCATGGAGTGACTTCAGCTCACCAGTTTGAATTTCTGCTGGAATGAAAGAGGAGGTTGTTAGCAGAGGCTGTGACTGGCATTGGGATCAACATGGGTAGGCAGTGGCTCCTCACTTGGAAGCTCATGCCCCTCAGGTGTTTTTCATTTGTTTTATTGTAAATCTAAGTTTTTTACAAGTCTGGAAAGAGGACTATTCTTGAATCACTTTCAGCTGAGAAACAGCCACTAGTCCCACATTATAGAAAAGCAAATGTTATTATCTACATGTGGGATGTGCCTTTGATTGCATCAAAATTCTGAACAAAAAAACCCTAAACATGAGGAGGAGATGGTCCTGAGTTCACACTGAGCTTGGGTCAATGTGGATCTTTCCTCAGGGAAGCCACTGGAGTATGGCAACTGGTCACACCAACTAAAACGAAGGTGCTCCATCTCCAGGCATATATGATCCAGAAAACCAGCTGTTTAGTATCTTTGTCCTAGGATGGTCCTCGCTTGAAGTCAATCCAGTAATGATTATTACAGTCAGAAGTGAGACATTATGAAAAAACCCACAAAAACAATAAATTAATGCTTTTATTTTTATATATAAACTCCTATGTACTGGCAACTTAATTGAGCTGTGGGGGTTTCTTTGCAGAGACATATTATCAACTTGTATTATTTGGGGTTTCAGGGAGCCAGAGTCTGGAAAACTACAACTTCAGCAGCTGAGGTAATGTTTAGATTCTACATGTGTCACAAAATTAGGGAAATGAATGATGTTAATAGATTCCATTGTTCTTCCTTGTACTTCCCTGGCCATTTTAACACTGGAATTTCAGTTTGGTGAGGGTAAAGGGTGAAAGCAGGGATAGAAGATGGGTGAAGGAGGAGTTTGGAAAAGATACAGCTTTTGTCCTGTACACAGTTAATAAATTAGGAAGAGGTCTGGTGTTAATACACTGTAATTTTTTTTTTTTTTCTCTTATTTTTCTCTGGGTATTAAACCATGTATTTTGCCTAAGTATTGGCTCTCTGTCTGAAGTTAAAATAATGAATAGTGTTATGGACAGTGGAAGGTGAAAGTCAAACTAAATAATAGATGGATCCTGAAAACTCAGCAGAGTTAGACTATTGGAGTCAAAAGGCTCCAATATCTTATTTTCGATTTTAACGTAAAGAACGATAGCCTGGTGATATTTCAGGTGGAAATTGAGGTCGAGATAACAATTAGAATTTGAAAAAGTAAAATGTCAGAAGTCCTCTTCATGACTGGAATTGGTTTAATCCACACAGCCATGAAGAGGGTGATCTCAGCAGTAACCAGTTTCTAACATTACAGTTTCATCTGGGTATAATAAGTTATAGGAACATAAATGCTTAAAAGTCAACTTTATGTTTGACTTCTTCAAGATACAAACTTTTAGGGATAATAAATAATGCTTAGCTTTTTCCTATTCCTCAGAGAATTGCACTGAGCTGTAATTCTGGTCAGGATTAAGGTTTGGAAAACAGAACGGATCTCAGAAGTAAGACTTCGATTAGTTTCTACTGTTTACACAGTTAGGAAGAATGACAAGGACCCTGGCTAGTGCCAGTCTCAAGCTACAGCTGTGGTTAGTGCTGAGGCTGGGGTTAGAGCTGGAGTTCAAGAATCACAGTCTCACCTCTTTCTAGCTGGATTTCAGCGCATCCCCAGATTTGGAGGTGGTTTTGTTTTGAGTGCGCATGACACCAGCCTCCTGAGTTAGGCACGTGTAAAGACGGGTTATTCTGTGGGTGCACATCAAGTCTTAGATGTCTTTCAGGTTGCACTTTGGCCTCTAAAGTCTTTTTATCTAAGTCTGTCTGATCTACATGAGCCTGGCCAAGTGGCTGCCTCTCACTGCTGCCTCCACAATTGCTGCCTCCAATTCTTCCTAGTCTTTCTCTCAGAAAGGATTTAACACAAAACAATTTGTCTCACTTTGTATTTTGCTTTGAAAATTTATGCTTCTATTTTGCATCTGAAAAAAGTCATCAGTAACACTAATGGGCACAGGAAAATGAATTATTTTTTTTTCCCCACAAACCTATTATAAGATTTAACAGCTTTATGAGGAAAAGTTTCATGTGCCTTTCAGCCATCAGGCATTGGCCAGTGCTCAAGGAAGCACATGCATCCAGATGAACAACTGGCTTGTTTCAGTACTAAGCAGCCAAATTCATCCTTGGAGTAAAACCAATTAATATTTGTGAAGGATATATGACAGACATTAATTTAGGGCACTGGAAGAGACAAAAGTGGTGTATCTTAATTATTCTGGCAAGACATACCAGTAGATTATGTTCTACAGAAAACAGGTACATGTAAATCTGAGAAACACAGGTTTTATTTTTAACTTACATTTAAAAAGCAATTGAGTTAGACACAGCTCTATTAAGTGTATGTGTCATCAAAACAAAACTTTCAAAGCACCTGCATTCAGCACCTCACCTCATTTCAGACAGCATATGGATGGAAACATGGCAAAATATCTGTATGTAGTTAAGGGGGAAAAAAAGCATTGAGCCTGTCTGCCTTGCTCCAGAAGTGTATTTTAGACCACTCATTCACCATCAGTAGCACTGAAGAAGCAAATAGTGAAGGCTAAATCTCTGCCAGTAAAGGCTGGATTCTTTGTGGAGCCTTGTGTGGGTCATGGTCGCCCTTTGAGCAAGGAAAAGCAGTAGAAAATCCATATGCTAGAGCTGTGCCCCATGTCAGGGAAAATGACCATATTTGGAACAGGAAACTGCAGTGAAGGAACATGGCATGAAAAGGGCCAGTCCTTTGCATCAAAGAACTATTCCAGCCACTGTAACTTACAATGTCCCTGGAAATGTGCAAAGTTACCACCTGGATTTACTCTCTGGTTGATTTACCAAAAGAAAGATTATTCTACTTTATTATTTGGGCTTTTAGGGATACTTCATCACAATCTTAATGGCATAAACAGTGCTTTAATACTTCTCAGGAGAGACTACAGAAATTACTGCTTTCTTCATCTTCCAATGGCAGAAATTAATTTCAAAAGGAGGAGGATGAAATTACATGCCCCGAAGACCACAGAATTTTCTTGTACTTCAAAAACTGTGAACCAGTGAGGCACAGAGAATTTCTGAATCAGACTGACATTCATCCACAGTGTCTTTGAGTCACATGAATAGAATTTTCAGTTATGTTTGCTGTCTGGAAAATATCAATAAGGCAAAGAGCTTAGGTAAATATCATTCAGAAGCCAGCTGGCACGGAGTAGGACACCCATATGCACCCTTAGGATTGCAATGCAAACTCTGACCCCATCTCTAGCAGGAAGGCATCTGCTTGTTTGATAAGGAGACCCCATACACAAGACTCCCACATATCAAAATTATAAAGCTTTGATAGTGACAAGTGGCATATTATACCTGCTTCAATTACCTAGCTTTCATTACTGCTGACTAGTGGGCCAGAAAATATCATACATGAAGCACCTGCATTATTGAAGCATCAAAAAAATGAAGATAATAGATCTATATTTTTTCTATAAAATGCTATAAAACACGTGATGCCGAGACCCTTTAAGCATCTGACTAATTTTTGCTTGTAATGAAGAACTTCTGACCTGATAGTGTTGAATACTGGCAGTGTGTCATGGAACCAGCCCTTTGGAGCACAGTTCTGGGCATATCAAGGTGCAGAAGGTGATCAGGGTCAGTCTGCAAGGATTTAGCATGGGTAAATAATGTCTGACCAACCTGGTTGCTCTCTATGATAAAACATGTAGATTTGTCAACAAGGGGAGAGATGTGGTTGTCATTTACCTTGGCTGTAGCAAGAGTTTTGACACTGTCTCCTACTATACTCTTGTAGCCCAGTTAGGACATTACGGTCTGTATAGGTGAACAATTAGATGAGTAAAAACACCTGGCTGGATGGAGGGGGCCAGAGAGTCACAGTTCATGGTCATTGTCTACCTAGATAGAGTAGCCCACCTGGCATGGCTCTGTATGCCAAAGTGGCACGTTAGAAACTGTACTGTGACCTCTCCTGTTTAATATCTGTTCACTCATCTCCTCCATCGATGATGGAGCTCAGCAAATTAGCAGATAATTAAATGAGGGACCAGCTGAGACTCTCAATGGGAGTGTGGGCAGTGTTGCCATTCAGGAGGACCCAGAGAAGAAGCCTGGAGAAGAGCCAACTTCTGGATCACTGAAGAGCATCTTTTGAATCCCTGTGAAGAGGTCCTCAAGAAGACAGAGCCAGGTTGTCTGAAGTGCTGCATGGTAGAAAGGAAACAGATACCTGCCTCTGATGATATTAATTCTATAATACATACTCCTGCAGGAAATATGAAAGGAATTAATCCTCAGGTTTTATTGAATGGGTAAGAAACCTCTGCATGGCTTTACAACCTGTCTTGCATTATAAAATGCTGTACTTTAGGGATTCCTGACAGAACTCCCCAGGCT
This sequence comes from Margarornis squamiger, assembly GCA_035222235.1. Lineage (NCBI taxonomy): Eukaryota > Metazoa > Chordata > Aves > Passeriformes > Furnariidae > Margarornis > Margarornis squamiger. The sequence continues at coordinate 4,004,131 of JAWWTY010000156.1, forward strand.
GAAGATGTCCTAAGTATTAAGAAATTTTTGAAGTCTGTCTGAACCACCATTTTTCTTTCTTGACCCCTAGTCTGCTATGCATAAGGTTTGTCTTTAGGTAAGGATATGACCCACAGTTATTGCATATATCTCTCTGAGGTGTAAATTACCAATTTTTAGCTCTACATAGTCATGTTGTATTTCTGCGGCATAATATGTGAAAAGACATGTTTTAGGAATCATTTAGCAACACACTTTCTCAGCAGAGCAGACATTTACTTAAACAGTCTGATTCCTTATAACTGTTTCTGTTTTGGAAGGAAATAAGCCTTGGGCTCTCCAGGATTAGCATGCAAATTATTGTTTTCACTGTCAGGTTTGGGTCCTTGCTTGCTCATGTTACACTGCTTGAAGGGGCATTTCCTTTGCTAGCCACCAAGCTGAGAGGGTTAAGATAAGAACCGTAACATTTGAGAAGAAAGCGGAATAAAGCTCAGAGACTCTCTGACCACTAAGTCCAAAGAAGCACTTATCTGTGATCAAGTCCCTGTGGAATCAGCATCAGCAGAAGGAAAACACAAGTAGAGACTTTTCATTATCTGTGGAGGCCTTTTGGCATCTTCCAGTACCCAAAGGGGCTACAAGAGAGCTGGAAAGGGACTTTGGACAAGGGCATGGGGATCTGGACATTTGGACATTTGGACAAGGACAAGGGATAGGACAGGGAGAGTTGGCTTCAAACAGAAGGAGTGTAGGTTTATATCTGTTATAAGGAAGAAATTCTTTACTATAAGGGTGGTGAGGCCCTGGCACAGGTTGCCCAGAGAAGTTGTGCCACATTCCTGGAAGTGTCCAAGGCCTGGTTGGATGGGGCTTGGAGAAACCTTGTCTAGTGAAAGGTGCTCCTGCCCACAGCAAGGGGTTTGGAACCAGACAATCTTTAAGGTTGCATTTAACCCAAAGCATTCTGTGATTCCATGATTATTTAATTTAACAGCAGTTATGTGATAGCAAAAGGTGAGAGAGGTTAAAAAGAATCTAGTGATTTTTACTTACCTTTCACAACTGCAACCAGAAGTGAAGTAAATGATTAAATAAAGGAACGTAAAATACATTATATCTTTCAGATGTCTGAATTCTGAAATGAAAGAGGGGGTTTTGATCAGATGTCTGAAATCCACTCTTCTCTGTAGACAGGAAGTGCAAATGGGGCTTAAATGGAACTGCACATTCACACTCTGCAGAAGAAAGTGTTCTATCAAAGGCAAGCATCTCTTCAACAAGCGACCAAAACACTGCTGTGGATGATTTATCTGTATAGTACTATTCTTTCTGCATGCTACTTGCAAATTATTACATCACTGGTACTTATTCCATAATTAATATAAGTCCATAGTTGCATCTATGCAGTACTGGATACTTACAACAAGGCGGGGGCGGGGAGGGAAAGACCCCTCACAGACCATTATAAAGCAAAAGGCCTCCTTTTGCTTTCCAAAAGCCAGTGGGATTGTTTGTCTATTTTCAAAGACGACATTTTTGCAGTCATGACCTTTGGAGGCTGCTCTGTCGTACTCCTGGTTACAATCTCCACACTGAGTCTGGGAATTGTCTGGGACATTCCTCATTGTCACAAGACAAGACCATGCCAAGAACTGTGTTTATAATGTAGCAACTGTGAGAACAGCCCAAAAACCATGCCTTGGCACGATTTTGTTTATCACTAAGAAGCAGCTGATGAGCTTAAATGCATAAAGACAGAATAAAAAAAGTAATATGCACCATTTTCTTAATCTTTCTTGAGAAAAACATTCCTAAATATCATGGTCAATATTCCTATCAGGAATAGGCTGGTGAACTTTTCCCGGATCTGGTGGATATAGCTGAACGGGTCAAAGATCATATCATCTTATTGTCCACTGAACTATATTAATATAATTTCAATTATTTGAATTATTATTCAATTAGTCTGATGTGATCATAGAAATAAAATAATCCTATCCAGTTATCACTTTTATAGAGAACAATATCTAATTTCTTCCGTTGCTATAATTCTGATACTCAGTTTTGACTTTTCCCCTGTTCAAATGCCTCTCTTTGTTCTGTTATAAATGGAAACGATGAAACTTGACTCTCCTTTAATTTATTTCTATTACAACTTCCTTACACATATATGACAAACTTACCACAATGCCAAGTGTATTGTGTTATAAATTTCTAAGAAACACAAAATATGTTTATAGAGTGTCGATAGTATAATAATAAGCTGTAAGTGCACATTATAATATTCCTAAGCACCCATTTTCTCACCTACACTACAATAACAGAAGAAATTCACTGCCTGTAAAATTTCACAAAATCTAGAAAATTCTGCATTTTCAGTCAAGCCATGCACAAGGTACCTCTGGGAATCTTCTAGCTCAAACACTCTGAGATGCTTTGTCTAAACATTATTGTTATACATGTCTGAAGAATTCTGCTTCATTGAGCTGATGCATGTTGAACATCTAAGCCGTAGAAATTCTTATGCCTTTATAGTGAACAAATCTTTTAAATACCTTTTGTCTGAAACTCCTCGTGGCTCGGCTACTGTCCCACAATTTCGTTGTAGATCTCCCAACTTTACACCACTAGAAGGGCAAAAAGGGATTTATCTGACTCTACAGACTAAATTTTTCTCTGTAGGCAATGGAATGTGGAATGGTAGACGTTGCTAAAAACTTTAACATGGTGTACTTCAAAATATAATTCATTATCTTATTGACAAAGGCCTATCTATAGTTATAGATAGTAATCATTGTTACGGGACCAAGTGCTAAATTGGACAAAGATTTTTAATGCAGAGAACAGTCCAGCTACAAAGAACAAACCCACTGCAGACCCATTAAAAGAAACTGATTTTATGCTCTTCTGATTGCAGTCCAACCCTGCTGCTTCCTCCATTCCCTGTTCTCTGCAGTAGCTAGGACTTGGATCAATTGACTTCTCCAAACCTAGGTGGACTTTATCAAATCTCTTACTATAATCTGTCAGGCGCTTCTAATCATATTAGTGATTTCCCATCATATAACATCAGTAATTATATTATTAGACTTGGGTGTTTTTTTCCCCAATCTGATATAAAATTACCTCTGCATATTAATAACTTTCCTCTCATGAGACTTTAATGAAGCAGAATATCAATGAGATGTGATGGGGTGGAAAACTGTTAGTGATATAAAAGATGTTCACATTTGGGTACAGACATGCCACTCTGCACTATTAGAAATGGTTTTCTTACAATGAGAACACGTCTCTCCTTTTCTTTTCTTTCATTTCCCTCGATGTGGGACAACTGTAAAACTTTATTTACAATTCATATGGAGAATGATTAAATAGCTTTCATTCTCTCTGTGTTGAACAGCACTGCAAATCACAAAGGCATTCACTTGGTAAGAAGAAATTACAGTGATATTGTCTCCTCCTCAGCACCATTTGTTACTTTAAAAAACATAAGAAAGTATGTCAAATTGCAGCAGAGACTGTAGTTTTATCTAAAATAAACTTATTAAAGAAGACAGTTTTTTTATTAACAAGTCAGAAACCAAATGATTAAACAGCTTTCTCTCTGTCTGAATACCAAATAGAAATCAATGTACATTATACTGCAGTGGCAGCTGAGATTGCAGAAGACCCAAAGACAGCACAAAGACTGTGATTTACCAAAAATATTTCACCCTGGCAACAGCCATAAGATGAAGTCTAGTTTGCCCACCTAATACATTGCCTTGCTATTTTCAATCTGAACTTAGAAAACTTACTTGCATAAACTGTAAAAAGGTGGTGTTGTTACAAATCCATAACTGTTGAAATAAAAAGAATTGTTTCTGAATCCTAAGCAGGCATTCTAGAAAGCCTTTTGAAATATCATGTATCTCTGCTTAATGGCAGGCAGCATTAAAAGTTTTTTATTGGTTGTTGTGACAATTGCAGTAATAGAAAACATAACTGCAAAACACTGTTTCAATAACCTCCTTGCAACACCCAAGAGAAAACACCATAAAAAGTCTGTGTTCACCCAGTGATTCACCCACAGTGATTCACAACATGTCAGCTATAGATCTGGATGGAGAGAGATCACAGATAGTCTGGATCTACCCATTCAAATGATTAAAGTATGGTTTCCATGTAGGAGCGGACCTACAACATAAAGTTGAACACCTGACAGATGAAGTATTTCAATAAAACATGCAGGATTTTTGGTTTCTTATAGCTTTCTGTGTTGCAAAGATGTCAAATGGGACATAGGAAATAATTTTCCTCAAACAAAAATACAAGATTTTTATATAGTTTCACAACCTATCCTTGATCCACTTTCTCATTTGCTGGATATAATATGGTAGAACTGGAAAGAACCATATAAAAACAGAGCAGGGTGGCTGAAAGTTAAAAAGTAAACAACAAAATGGCAGAGATCTGCATGGAAATAAAAAGAATGGATGATATAAATTAATCGCCACAAAATAAATATTTTTTTTTAAATCACCATATTGCTATAAATAATATTCATTCTATTAGCTCACCTTTAGTGATATCATTGGAAATTTTTTAGCTTTATTTTTTAGCATAGGACATGACCAACATAAAAGAATACCACACAGAGAAACCAGTGCTTTTCTGAAGAGTCTGGGGAAAGGATTCATGTACATCATACACCTAATACACCTTCCACTACACAGTACCCGTGTTTGTGTGCCTAAGAGAAGTAAATCTAGAGAAGCCCTGGATAAAATAATTGTACTGTAGGTGATAATCAAGTAGGAAATATTATGGCTGTAGACAGACATAAAGACAAGTTCCATCCTGATTTGTGTGTACAATTATACCAGCTACAGTGGAGGACAGTTATAATACGTCAGTGCAGTTTACAGGTGATGCAAAGCAAAACAAATGTTTGCCAGGTCTAAGTGATAGATTTTATCAAGGTAAAAATGCAAATCTGGAGAGTATGCAAACACTCAAGAACATACATTTAAGTTGCAATTATTTATAGTGTGCAAAGATAGAAAGTTTGCTAGGTGTGCCCCTCACACCTTCTCAACTCTTTTAAAGCAATATATTCCCCATTTGACGTCAGATGAATACATCCAGGCTATGTCTGATCTAGTTTAGGGACAGCTGAGGGATTTCATCCTGCCTCTGGGTAACCTATTACAGCACAGCTCATGTCTGTGCAGCTGAACTGCCTTACAGCCCAAATCAGGGTAACCACACCTGAACTATGCACTGAGCAATGGCCTTGGGTGGTGGATGAGCATTTTTTGGGTCAGTGCTACTTGGTCTAAGCCACCTCTGCTAGGAAACACCCTTTAATGTTATGGGTGATTTGGGGCAGTTCCCCGGGCAATGAGGATGACACCTTCGAGCCCAGTTTGGTTAAAGTGGGTACCAGTCTGTGAGCACACTAACGAGTCTGAGAGAGGAAAAGTAAATTTGGTTTCAAACAAGGGCATTTCAGACAGTAGATAAACTTCACAGCTTTTATTTGCACAGAGGCTCTAGCCAACTATTTTCCTCAGAAAATTAGTGTGGTTCTTGTGGTGTATGAGAGTTTATGCTATAGCATAGGTACAAAACAATTTCATAAGTGACTATACCAGGCCTTGTTCTGCCTTGGCAGCCCACAGGAATTCCCAGTGACATTGTGGAAACTGCATTCATATCTTGCAGTGGGACAAGAGGGTTTTGCAGCATCAAATGATAGCAGAATTCTTAGTAATTTAGAAAATCCTCTCTGTCAGAGGCTATCATAATTTATTTTATAACCGTGTAAAGTCAAATAATTTGAAAAGGTTAGTCCCACTCCTGTAAATTATGCACATAATATCTCTAATGCTCCTTTTGTTTCTAAGCACCTAATTCTATAAATGTCCAGGTGATAAAATCTTGTTCTGTGCTTTTCATGCTTAAAACTATTCCACGCAGAGACTATGTCCAAAACATGGAGAGGGTTAATCATAATCATGAAAAAATCTGATACATTTCTAATTAAAATTTCAAGCGAAAATGTGGAACCCTGAAGAAACGGAATTATCTGGGGATAATTGTTCGGTTTCCAACATATACATTACCTTTGCTCTATGAAAGCATAGGAAAAGCAATTGCAGCAAAGGCCAGACATCTGACTCATTTCTAGTAGAATATGGACAAGGACTCCTCAATATTTCATTCGATAGGACTGTCACCAACTGCAATTTCTCTTAAGGCAGAAAGTCCCCACTCACAGGGACATCGCTCACATTGTTATAGGAATGTGTAATATTATTTTAGGGTTAAGAA